>JAUMGZ010206192.1:0-12226 GCA_032359645.1 Pododesmus macrochisma | reverse complement strand
TTCTTGAGTTTATATTTACAAACATAGCGATCAAAACAACTACTTCTTATTCCTTGTTTGTGCCTGGAACGAGATAAGCCTCGGTGCTTTGTAAAATCTGAAAATTAACTAACTCTAGTAAGATAAAACCCGATATCCCATCCTAACTCGTTGAGGAAGCTATATATATATATATATATATCTTAATATACCTGATTTTTGTTTAAAAGACGCTTGTTGACTGACTTGCAGATACTCCAGACAACCTATGGCGGAAAATATTAGGTTTGCAAAAATGAAGCATTGATATATCTTTATATTTCAGTTAAAGGGTTTGACTGTGAGGCAATCCAGCAACATTATGGCGGAAGACATTTATTTAGTGGAGTATATACAATCTATCCTAAAGGTGTTACAGGTGTTGACGTTTACTGTGATATGGAAACGGACAAGGGAGGATGGACGGTATGTCGAAAAAATTAACAAATACGAAAAATCAAGACGTTATTCAAAAGAAATAAGTCCATGGACATGGCCAAATAAAAGGACAACGTTGGATTCACACAGAAAAAATATCAAGAAGACAATTAACAACTTAAGGGAAACATCGCGAAGTTCTTTAAAAAAAAAACAAGAAGCGAAACCAGATGTCTCCTGTTACACATGTACATGTGTCACCCATCGCGATGTTTCCATGCACATTCTATTAAATATATTCATAAAGAAATTGACAGCTAACACAATCTGGTTGTACTGGCGACTTGATAATCTTTAATAATCTTTTTTTACATTGCGTCCGTTGGATAAAAAAGAGTTATTAGAATTAATTATTTACCTTCCATATATCATATATCTTTATGCAGGTAATCCAGCGTCGATTTAACGGGAGGGAAAATTTCTATAGGAATTGGGCAGATTACAAAAACGGATTTGGCAAGAAATCGGAGGAGTACTGGTTAGGTAATACTGCCTTCAACTTAGAGTTCACAAGCAGCGATTGACATGTACAATATATGTACTCATTGAATTCAATAAATAAGTTGATAGTCAAAGCTATACCCTGCTCAAAACTGCAGTTAAACGAAACATAATGCAGTATTAAAATTAAAGCTCTATATTATATGCAAGAAAAATACATAAAACCCTATAAAACTATAGTCATTTTAAGCGAAGAAATTGGCATCAATTTGATTGATATTTGCATATATTTTCGTACATTATGTAGGTAATGACAACATTCACAGGCTGACAAGCATAGGCACGTGTCAACTTAGAATTGATATGGAAGATTCGATTAAAAAAGTGAGACATGCAATAAAGTACAGAGCCTTCAAGATCAGCGATGAAAATGGAAAATACAAGCTGACAATTGGCGCAAAGCTCAGTGGCAATGTCACTTGTAAGCTCATTTCAAACACTATTTACCTAGAAATACAAATGCTCGTTGGATTCAAAGTTTCTATGTTGTCTCATTCTAAAGAACTTTGTAACCTTATTGTTTTCACTTATTTATATAAATAATACATTTTCAGGATATACAGGAATGACATATTTGGTGATGATAACTACTTGTATTAGTTTTTTTATATAATAATATCATTAAATAATTACACCTAGAACAGACTATATACAAGTATCATATTTTTGGTTACAGTCGACGCCATGAAGTATCATAATGGGATGCTTTTCTCAACAAAGGACAGTGATAACGATAGTTCGGGAGGAAATTGTGCGATAACTTATACTGGAGGATGGTGGTATAACTCGTGTCACTATGCCAGTCTAAATGGAGTATACACTTCAAGTCAGTCAACAAATCAACGCTACAATACATGGTATCAATTGCTGCAAAGTGGTAAATGCGTTAGCCTGAGAAGCAGCACCATGATGATTAAGTGCTATCAATAAGAGACAGTGACACAATGTGATACACGCTGTATACTTATACATGCGTACAACGTACAGTGTAGTTCACGATTAAAATTCAAGCAAAGCATCGTATTGTTGTTTGTTCATTATTTTGGTTCATGAATAAATATTAAAAATGGAAGCAAAAAGTGGAATACAATCGAATGATTTGCGATTATCAATTGCAATAAGTATGTGAGTAGGAACAACAGAGAGAACAGCATTGAAAACAGAAATAGTCGCATCAATAAATAAGCACAAAGAGAACACGTTCAACAAAATAGCGGACTGTGTCTTCTTGAAGACTATAGTTTGACTAACCCTTTAGTCTCGAGGAATATTGCGACGCTATTTCAAATCCTTTTTATTCATGTGCTGAATCGATTGATGTGGCTGTTGTTGGTTTGTCAATGACTTTCGACCTGAGGATTCCATTTACATGTTTTATGCTGATGCTAAATTGATTGATGCGACTTTTGTTGGTTTGTCAATGTCTTTGCTCTTATGATTCCGCGTATACTGTTTTATCTATATGATCTTGAAATAATGCCATTTCCCAGTGACTAAGGGTAATTTTCTGAATACACACCGTGCTCTTGGTCCAAGATTGTTATGTTTATACTCAAGGGTTTAAATATATTTTGTTGGCATTAAATGTAAATGTTTTGGATACCCTTCAGTCTCTCTTCCTCTAATTGACCTCAGTGGTTCAATCAAGAACATCCTTTTCAAAGTAACCCTCAAACTGGGTGTACTTAGCTCCTCAGGACTTAATTCATGTTTGTGTGTATTGTGCTGTAAGATAACGGCTTATAGTATTGTTGGAATGGAGCGTTTGTGAAACACCAGGTTCTCCAACATCCCTGTTTGATTCAGGCTCCAGTCTTTGTTTATCTAGGTATTCTTGTTTCTTCTACATTCAATTTCTCTTGATGACGGCTGATTCGTAGCTTTGTCAGAAATATTACACAAGGTCCTTGCACGTAGAAAATCGGTTGTTCGTCTCTTTTAAATACATGTATTACATTTATGGGTGACTCGTTTTAGTTTACCAAGTTCTGTTTGCAATCGTAATATTTCAGTGAAACCGCATCAAATGACCAATTGAAGAAAAAACGAGTAATAGTACAACACTAGGAAGGGGGAGTTAAGCAATAGAGACTAAAACAGAAAGGGGTGGGAAAATGCAACGACATAACGACCAAACTTGTCATTAAGAAGTTTATCATAAAAGGGGATCAAACATCCCTGTGCACGGAGCTACTGATTTGTGTCTGGACTCTAAAATTTAACTGGACGCGGTGACCCTACCAGTAATATGAACTCTGATTAACATAGTTGTTTTAGGTTACAACCATAGTAAGGTTTCAAACACAGGAGGAGACTTTCCTGAATGGAAAAAGTTACATTCATCTAAACCTAGGCCGAATTTCGTCTGCCCCTAAAACGGATGCCATTTTCTAAAACGTACAATATCAGAAAGCGGCATACATTCGAGGGGCAGAGGAAACTCGACCTTTAATAACCCGAACACGAATAACTATGCATACACCTCACCATTCTCAACTAGGAGTTTCTGAACTTCCATTATACATTTTTGCACTACTGGTAATTAGTTTGACCTTTGCAACATGTGACTTTGACCTTAGTATATGTAAATAACTGAGTTACATTGGTAAAGTGTTTGCATATCCATACAGGTCTGTATATGTGACCTTGCCCTAATTTCCTAATGCAGTTTCTAAACACATAAACTAGGAATGATCTCACATTTAATTTTGTTGGTTTGACTTTACTTTTCTATACCGGTTTCGGTGTGGTGACTTTTTGATGCAACTCTTGTTCCTTTTTCATCATTTCTTGTTCTGATGATTCATTTTCTTCTGGTGTTACACTACATGTAGAACGTAAGCATCACCTCGTGTTTATGGATACTACATATTGGCCTTACTTTGATAATGATTTCGACATAATTGTACACATCATTGATTGAGTATCATATTTTGTAAACCGTCCAATTTTAAGTTTTTTTTCTTTGGGTGGGGTGTCTCTTGGGTCGTTCATACCAAACTTTACCAGTAGTCATCAAAATGTACACACGTATGACCTGAGTGCGAAGGTCACTATTGATATATATTTACAATTGAACACCCATCCTGTTTTCCTGCATAGGGTGACATTTTTATAGTTATTCTTGACCTAATTTCATGCCTGAATGATTCAGGTTAAGATTTAAGTTTAAACTTGGTTTATGGTTGCCTTTAGGGATATGCAGAACCCAATGGTGTGGTCCGCCAAAGGTCAATTCACCATAACTAGAAATAGAAAATGGTGTGTGTTGCTTGTCTGGATTATCACATGAGAATATACAAGTACAGAAAGTTAAGTCTTGATGTGTGGGTTGCCCTAGGGAACATGAAGATTATTGATTTTGGGTGTGACTCACCAAATGTTAAGGTCACCTTTGCTAAAATATGATGTTGCTTGTCTGGGTGGTAACTTGAATGGAAAAAAGATTGCACAAAGTTGAAAGGCCTACTTCTGAATCCAGGTGACAAATGATTATAAGCAACTCCCGTATATTTTCGTTGTTCAAGCTTTACATAGGTAGTTACATCACACTTGACAGGTTATATAATGACTATCAGGGTTAGAACAAATCCTAATACTTGTGGTTTATACCTAGATAAATATTTAACCTAGAAATTTCTTATTTGTGTAATTCGCTATTAAACAAGGTTATATTTCTACCCCTAACATTCATTGAACAACTGAACAATGAAGTTGTAAAGATTACAGATTAACAAGAGGCCCATTTGGCCTTAACGTCCACTGGACGAAATAGGTCTATAAGTTAATTTTTGGCATTTGAATACTTTTGACCCCAGGGTCATGCCTTAAACAAACTTCATGGATATCCATGCCATAAAGTTTCCACATACAAAAGCATTTAACGCTAGGTCATCTCGTTTATAAGAACTTTTTGAAATTTGTGTCAAATATTCCCGATGTTGGCCCCATCAGTGGTGCCCTATCATTTTAACCAAATCTGAACCCCCTTCCTCAATGGATGCCTTCCTCAATGTTTGGATAAAATTGTTAAAGTAGTTCTGAACAAGAAACAGATACATGTATATAGTGCAAGTTGAACCTTGACCTTAAAATGTGAAACATATTTTTGACCCCAGGGTCACACTTTGAACAAACTTGGTTCTGCATGCCCTAAAGTACATACCACAATATTAAGCCATCTAGTTAAAAATTTGAAATTTTGTCAAACTTTCTCCTTTTTCCCCCCCCCCCCCCCCTTCAATTAGCGCCCCCGTACCCCGCGATGCTTTTCTATTAAGTTTTGGTGAAATTGGACTAGCAGTTTTGGACACGATGTAGAAAAGGTGGAAAGTTATATGATACAAACATGGTTCTACAGCCCCTAAAGTAACTACATACCAAAACATTAAGCTCTTGGCAATCTAGTTTATAAGGTGGAGATTTTTGAATTTTTTTTTAATTTTCCCCATTTGAGCCCCAAAAGTGGCGCCCCTTTCATTTGAATAAATCTGAACCCTCTTCTCGGGAAACCATTCTACCAAATTTAGATAAAATTGGTTCAGTAGGTTTTATAGAAGTCGAAAATGTGAAAAATTAATAAATTTGACACAGTGTTGAACTTTGACCCTAAAACGTGTAACCCATATTTAACCCCAAGGTCATGCCTTGAACAAACTTGGTTCTCCGTGCCCTGAAGTTACTACATACCAAATCATTAAGCTCTAGACCTTCTAGTTAATAAGAAGACAAAAAATAATTTTCCCCTTTTGTCCCCCTAGTAGCACCCCCTGGGGGCCAAGACCCTTCATTTGAACAAATCTGAAACCCCTTACCCAAGAGATACTTCCTACCAAGTTAAGATGAAATTTGTCCAGCTGTTTGGGAGAGTCCAAAATGTGAAAAGTTTACAGGACGACGGACAGTGGGCGTGGCTTACAGAATTTGTATGAGAGAAGTCCACCTTGGACCTTTGGTCCAGATGGACAAAAAAAACGGCAAAACACAATAATCAGTATAACAGGTTTATTTTGTTCATTGCAATATAACATGGGGTTCATGGTAAAAAATGTTGGGGTGTGGATCGGTGAGGTACAGACAAATTACATCACACAATCACAGACGTATAATAAATGTCCATGACACTATCTTAACAAGAACAAAGTGACATAGATGCCAACTTAAATATATCTTAAACAATAGTGACTTTTCTTAAATATTGCCGATCTATCTAGAAATTCCCATACACTCAAATAGTTTTTACTCCATTTTTGGATTAATTCCTTATTATTCCAAATAGTAAAACATGCTATAAACAAACAAATTAAATCGTATAGTTATAAATAGGTCAAGTTTACCTTTCAAAAGTTTTTGGCAACTCAAATAAAAATTAAATAAGAAAGTAATTTTGTATGGCTTCTGAATCGTTTTGGACTTACAGAAACTGCCTGAAAATTAATGACAGTTACTGTATACTTATACTTTATTACTGTTCTACATATATTTATAACATCTAGGGAGGCATCTAAAAGTCAGTGTTTATGTCACTTACAACAACACACCAAATAACACATCAATAAACATCTTAACTTTGTCTTCAAAGTATAAATCAACAGCGTGTATCAGTTCAAACACTGTACAATTACAAAGTTTTAGTCTATCAAATATCACTTTAGTCATAATACTACATTATCGTTTTTGTGGCACAATTGAGATTTGTTTTCTAAAATAAAAATTCCTGAACATTGATTATGTTTCATATAAAAAAATCTCAAAAGTGATCTTATGTAAGTAGGATTCTCTGAGAGTATAAGATAAATGGGCATTGTATAACTTTCCTTTTGAGACAATAACTAAATTCTAGGTAAACGAAGAACTCAGACTTCAGAATTCAAACTCTGCTTTTGTAACACACACCTGAGCACAAGATGAAGTGCCCTGTCTGACACTGTTGCTAGACTTAGTATATCATCTACATTATCGTAGCATTGCGAAACTTGGTTTGCCAAGATGTTCTACCAGAAGATCTAGACTTCTAAGTATTTCACATCAAAACTAGAAGAAGATGGCACCCAGTGCACACGGCAGTCTCTGTCAAACAAACATTTGTGAAAAGTACAAATTCAAGCTTGTTTTAATCTTTCTGCTGTGCGCTTGATTTGAATACAATATTTTTCTTCTCTGTAGAGCTTTTTTCGAAAGGAGAAGTTTGCTTATTGTGTTGGCCTCTAGAAATCCTAAATCTTTCACACAACCCACTGCATAACTGATGACAACAATGTTCAACTTTAACACATACATTGTATATTATAAATATACATCGAACTTTGTATTTATAATCAGTTTTAATTAGATTATCAATGATACCTCTTATTTGAAGTTATAAACATTAATAATCCATATTTCAGAAATCATGAGCACTGTGAAATAATGCACAATAAAACCATTCGAAACCAGATTTAAGTACATGTAAATATCCCTTATAAATCGTGTACATTTCACTGATTCATTGCTACCACAAATATACTACTTTTCCTTCAAACACAAAACCTCTTTACTGGTAAGTAGGAACTTCTCTTTCTTGGATAGAAAGATAGTCACAAAGATTTAGATGTCCTTTTGTGTATCATACACCATGAGGGAAAAGACGAAACTATTAACGTTATCTCTATTGACAAACATGATTATTACATATGAGTTTGAGCGATTAAGTTAACTGGTTTGTGACTGTCAAAGTAAAAAGTAAATTCTATGTTTTTGCATAAAATACTGAAAGTGTTAATGGTATAAATAAAAGCCATGCTTACAGAGAAAAATTATTATCTATTTACATTTTTAATACATATATCAAGTTTCATAGTAAGAATTATCACAAATTTATGAATCTCATAATACAACCGACTTTCAATACACATTTACATTAGGCCAAACAACTCATTATACAATTCTCAACACCTTCTGTTAATACTGGAAGATTTAATCTCCTGCTAGAAAGTACCATATGTAGGTATGTTTCAACATCTGTATTTTAGAAATTTGCTTGAGAACCAAATTACTTGTTTGGCCTAAGGATATAAACAGAAATATCAAAATATCAAATCTACTATAAAATGTGAGAAACAAGGTAAATCTCTAAATACACCTCACATGGCCAGCATTGACGAGACACTAATCAGAATTTATCCATATTCTCAATTATGTTAACCTAAATGCATTATGAGAAAATACAATTTAAAAGTTTCACTTTCTTAACTTATTAAACAAACAAAACAAAAAAACAAAAAAAACATTTAATTCCTTTTAAATTCATTAAATGATGGTTTGCTAAAAATAAATGGATCACGTTGAAATATCAAAGTTTATAACTTCGTATTTTCTTAAGATAATATTCTGTGTATATCCACTTATACATTCATTCATAAGTAATTCATCCATCAAGACTTAACGTTTCATAACACCTATTGACATGATTATACAAAATATACAGAAATATATACTAAAACACATTGCAAGAATATTAACATTTTGTTAATCTTCAAGGTTTGTGACTCCATTTCAATTTTATGGAAAGCAGAGAAATTCTACATGTAGTTATAGGAAGAAACTTTTTTAAAAACATGTTTAAGTTTTATAACTTATGTAATTTTGTTTATAATTTTTTGTCTTAAATCTTAAATATTTCTCTTCAAGTCCTTAATGTCCTTAATTTTTCAATAATTATTTTGGAACATATTTAAAACCCTTCAAATATTATCTACTAATAGTTTATTTGTGTAACATTTCAGGTATTGTTATCTTAATATAGATGATTTAAAAACAAATCATTTCTTTTTAAAACTTTGGTATCTACATTTGTTCTGGACGTTATTAACTAACTCTACACATACATGTTTCAGTAAAGTTGTAAAAGTATTGACACAAAAAAGATTTCCCTATATCTATAACAGTGGGGCTAAGAATGTACTGAAGCACTTTTAACAGGCTTAGGACTGATAACTGTGCATGCCATTTAAGCAACGTTCAGTTTTCATCTATGGTAAAAATCTAAGACAAATGAGACTTGCATGATCATAATCAATGACATTAATTCTCTATTTTCAAAATTTTAAAAAGCTTAAAAGGCAAACAATACTATGAATACACTCGACTTTCTTTATATATATCTACATCTATAATATCGTCTGCACCACAAGGAGAATTGGTATTGGCACTTGGATCAGAAGTGTTAACATTGCTTGTCAATCCACTTGAGGAATCCACTGAGGAACTTCCCTTTGTTCTTTCTTCTATAGAAGAAAGATTTGGGTGGTCTCCCTTTGAATGACGTTTTAACAAAGAGTTATGGGAGGTAATTCCCTTTAACACTTCTTCATTTGAAGGTTTATTATTTTCACAAGGTGTATCTTGTAGAAAAGCACCATTTAATTGCATCTGAGCAGACAAGTTTTCTTCTTGTTCACTTGTTGCTAAAATTTCGGACAAACTACTTTCCAAAGTTTCTTGATTAACTAGATCCTCATCACAAGAATCTTCCTCGTCGTCATGGCTACCAGTGGAACATAATCCATTAACCATAGATAATCCGTAATCATTGTTAGGTTCTGGCTTTTGTGAAAACTTCAGCTGCAAAACCTGTAAATTTGTCAAAATAAAAATATAATTCATAATTTTTCATGGTAAAACTTTTGTGCTTGACATAAGTCTAAATACTCATTTGTGCTTCCATTAAAATAAATTGCATTACATATTTCTACTTTTAATTTTATTGATGATTCATAACTTTTTTTAGACAAAATAACCTGATGAAAATAAACCGTACAATTATTTTCAAGCAAACATTGAATACTGTTTTATGTTGTATTATTAAACACTTCAACTACTTAACACTTTGAATATTTAACATATACATGATGTCATGGTTTTAAACAGAGTGTGAAGTAAAGAAGCACTATAATTTTGTTCACATTTTATAAACATTGACATGGACAGGGTTCTGGTCATTAAATGTGGCTTTTATACTCTGCCATATTATGTTAGTGGACATTTTTTAGCTCATGGACAACACATGGAGGTGAATACTAAGAGTCAGATTATATATCATTAAATCAAAATTGAAAGTAGTGCTAATTAAATTTTATTAAGTTTTTGTAATATTTTGATAGTGAATTCACGAGTCAGCTTGGTGCTATGTACATATAAATGGAAAACAGAAAGAGAAAGACATTTTTTAGGTGAACACAATAGTTATTGTTTATGAGAATATTGATTGTTGAAATACGACACTTTGAAAGGTAAATATTGAACAGAAAAAATAGCAAAGAACTTTGAAAAAGTCATAATTGGGTGGAAATACACTAAAACTGTTACTCACAATATATTGAGGGGGATTTAACTCACAATATTGTATGAAGGGGTTATAAATGGGGAAAGTAGGGAACAACAACCCTAAAGATGCAGCTCATGTGACAGTTTATTATGCCAACATGTTTCATCCACCAGGGGGCGTCATTAGGCCAACACTAATCATACCAAAAATTTCCTTTCCCTAATGAAGAATTTTAGGAAGAGTAATCTTTTATAATGGATTATAAATGTATTCCATACAGAAGAAAGCTCTCAGAATTGTAAAGCACTGTCCATGCAAACAGTTATTTAATATTAAGTGACTAGCTATAAAGTTTTAAGTACAAGAAACATGCTGTGTAAAAATGCTCTTCAAAATCTTATACCCTAAGGGGCCATCCATAATTATCATCCTTTTTCCAAAGTCTGCAAACAGCACGCCTTTTTCAAACCCCCAACCCCAATGCAAAAGTGTACATCATCCTTTATCATACCGGGGTTTGTTGTATTAAATACACTTATTGCACTTGCATTTTTTAGTGTCAAACAACGTTTGTTGTTGTACCATTTCTCAAATAATGTAAACAAGGTCATCATCAACGCTCTGGCGAATGAGATTTAGACCACTAAAGGAAATAAAAAGAAGCCAGATTTCAGATTTTGAAATGTTGCGATATCCGGAATTTTAAGCGTGCAAAAGAATGATGAAAAACAAACCCCCTCCCCCTAGCATGCTGTTTGCAGACTTTGGAAAAAGGATGATAATTATGGATGGCCCCTAAGTGATTTTACATTTTATGTTAGCTTCATTTCTCCTTTCTAAACAAATGTTCTGTACAAAAGTATCTGATTTCGACTTTAATTGGGAAATAATTTTTTCATTGTAATAAATTGGCCTTCTTGAAAATAAAAAAATGAAGTGATATAAATTTTAAAATAAAATAAGTTTCCATTCCAATTGAATTCTAATAATAAAAAAAGCCCAACTTTCTACTGCATTCTTGTCATGCACATGTACAATATCTATCCGTACTGAAGCAATTCTTTACATTGACAACTATTGACAATTTCAAAGCATCGGCAAGTTATCTCAAGTGAAAATGCAAGATGCTCTATATGACAAAAAACAGGCAGACAAAAACAAAAAATAAAAGTTAGCAAAAATAGCAACATAATAAAACCTTATCAATGCAGCATTAAAAAAAATAGATTTTACGATTCTAAGCCGAGAACAAATAATAAACCTTAATGCAACACTCCAAAAATAAAGACTACGATTCTAAGCCGAGAACTAAATGAAAGCTTACATTACAACTTATAATGATAAACGTGTCTTTTTTACTACATACCAGGACTCATTGAATATAGAATGACTGTAACAATTAATATTGTAAAAAATATAATTCTTATTACCATGTATACCAAAGCAGACAAATCAACAACTTGTCACTAAAACTTGAATTAAAACTATGCATTGGCTTTTTAAGTGTAGAAAAACAGAATTTGATATACCCACAGATATAACTAAAATACATAAAAACCATTAATAATGGAAAGAGACAAGTTTTGAATCTATGATCTATATTGATGAAACACATGTTCAAATTTCGTTATAAACTGATGTGGATTTGAAATTGTATTGAATATATATCAAAATTCCCTAGAGTTATGTCCCTTGATCCGTTTTTTTTTTTTTTTTTTTTTAACTATTTACAGTCTACCGGCCGGTCTCTCTCCAATATCATAAGTTAAAGTTTACAGGTGACATTAAGCAGTCTGTTTTGATTACGTGTATTATTACTTAGTATTATAAAACAGAAACAAACACTGTAGTTATTGCATATTACAGCCATATACTGAATTCAACATAATTCATGTGTAATGAAAATCAGAGATCTTTTGATGAATTTAGCTTCAGATTAAATTGTAAACCAAAACAAAGATCTTG
>JAUMGZ010206181.1:0-12226 GCA_032359645.1 Pododesmus macrochisma | reverse complement strand
TTAATGTTTAAGGCGCCGCCACCACAATCGTTGGTTGAGTTAACGACACAGGCTTTTCCTGACACTTGCTGGACGGTACTATTGGGTAAGATACCTACAAGTAATTAATAAAGTAAGATAGTAAATCGAAAAACCAAGACGATATTATAAGGCCGTAAGACATGGGCAAACAATAAGAAAACGTTGGACGCACACAGAAAAATGAACCAAATTTACATTTATTAAATAATAATGGAAACATCACGAATTTTTGTTTGAAAACGATTGCATGTATTGACACTTAATCTCTAAATTTAAAGGCATAACCTTTGTTTGGGGGCCTGCTCATAATATCAGTATATATGTACCGGAAAGTATGTAAATCGGGTACCAAAGCAAATTGCTGACGAGGCAACCTTGATCTTTGATATCTTCAGCAGTCTCGTTGTACAATGTTTACTATAATACATGTGTAGATCTTTCATTGGTTTAAATTAAAATGCGGGATCACCCAATTAGTCTGGATAGCTACAAGTAGCAAGAAGTACAAAAGAGAGGTATGTCGCTTCTAGTTTATCGTTTATAGAAGTTCGTGACGTTTCTTGTTTTAGTTCATAAATGTGTTTTTGGTTTTTATTCTGTGTGCGTCCCATGTTTTCATTTTGATGCCCATGTCAATGGATTTACGTCTTTAGAATATCGTCTTAGTTTTTCGGATTTACTACTTTGTTTCCTTTTTATAAATACATTATTGACAACTTTTAAGTTCTGAAAGGATTAAATATTGAGCTTAGAAAATGTTAGACTACATATGTCATTGCTAATTGTTAGACGATACATAAAAACATAGTGGTATTTGTGTCTGAAATATAGTTTTTGTTTTTATTTAAGGTATATGTACAGACCTAACAAACAAGAAGAAACAGGATCAACAGAACAACTAAAAGAATATGTTGATGTTATTTATTTGAAAAATATAACAAAAAGTAAGTTCTCTATATTCATATATGCTCCTTGGTTAATTTGAGCTTATACTGCATATATAAGTTAATAATGAAATTGTTTTTTGGCTAGAAATATTATTAAATAAACATTTTAATAGGAGACACAAAAAAACAATTCGCAAGTTGTTATATCGGAAACGCACATCCATTCCATGAACCACTTGTCATGTTGGAATATCAGCTGATCGGAATCAGTCAGGAAAATGAGTAAGACATGCCTGTCCGCTGGTCTTGTTGCGTAATTATTTGATTTAATTTGTTATAATACAAGTTTTTTTTCGAGGAAAACAAAATGCGATTTTCGCCGTGTAATGCATTTGAAGTGTCCCGTTACTGTAGTAATAACATAAATATGGTTGGCCATTATTACACTATACCGGAGGTACCTTATGCATACAAGTTTTAACATGCATTGTCTAATGTCTCGAGACTAGCAATACAATGCACCAATTCTGGACAGTCATCAAGCATGATGCATTTTTTTTATGAAGGAATTTGGACACATTTATTTAAACATTGAAATCACTTGCTGCAATATAGATCAATATGAAGATGTGTTTAGTATATACCTATGTACTTTCTATACATCTTCAATATTTTCCGACTAATGTACAAGTACACGTTTCCTTTCCTTTAAAACAAAATGGAAAGCAATACGTGGACCAACGTGTTGTTTAAAAGAAATTTGAATTTAAAATTCTATCTTCTGTCTATTGTATGTTTCCATTAAGGACGCTTTGATATTGTATATTGCTGATAACAAATCAGTATCAAAATAGTGCGAGTACTGGTAAAAACAAGTTTCTTGTATATTGTGATAATTGTTGACTAATCTTGATTGCAATGGTCATTTTAAATTTGACTCCTCTGAATTCAATCTGAGCTTATAATTTTCAGCAATGGCACTTTACCCTAATTGCCTTATATGAAATACGATGGGTCTCAGCATTCACTTAATAGAAAAAAAACGTTAAGTTTTATCAAAGGTCAATACAACGGTCACCAAAGGTCACGTGTCCACTTGGTGATCAATATCGACCAATATCGCATACTTTTAATTTGCACATCTTTGAACAGTGTCAAGGTATAAAAGAGGTCAATCCATAGGTCACAGATCAACTCGGTCATCAATAACGACCAATATGGCATAATTGTCAACTGTAAATCTTAGAACAATGTAAAGTCATATCAAGCCTTTATAAAGGTCACCAAAGATCACAGGTCAACTTGGTCAACAATATCGACCAATATCGCATACTTTTCAATTGAACATTTACGAACAATGGCAATTGATACCAAAGGTAAAGAAATGGGTCACCAAGGTCACATGTCAACTTGGTCATCAATACCAACCAATATGGTATATTTTGCATTTGAATATCTTATAACAATGTAAAGTTATATCAAAGGTCATTGTGTAGGTAACAAAAGGCCACAGGTCAACTTTGTCACCAATACCGATACATTGAGGTTCAAATAAATAGAATAATTGTTACGAAAAGTGTTTTGACAAAATTGCAAAACACCTGTCTACTTGTACTGGTATGTTACAATATTTCCATCTCTTGTTTAAAGAAGTGAAATCGTAAAGGTTATAATATACCAGAACATCACAGTAGTGTTGCTGGAAATAATTAGTATAGTCTCATTTAACTGTTAAAGTTTTTCTACATAGATGTATACTGTTTTATATCAAATGCGACAGTTCTTATCGCACACCCAACATTAATGTGGTCTTCTGAAGTAACATAAACTGATCGAAATACCTCTCAATGACTCATTCTTTTTACCATTTTCGAGAGGAGTTGCGAATACAAGTCATGCGCACTAACCACACCTTACAGGGTATCCTCTTTTCTCCTCGCTGATACGTTTACTGCGTGGACCTAAGAGGTCCACGCTATTATCAAAAGTGATGATGATAGTATTGGTTTAAAGATTACATGTAAATATCAAAATAGATAATATTACTTATTTTTCTATGTTTCACTGTAATTTGAGCTTACCGTTGAACCAGATGCCAGTATATGTTCCGCAGGCTTTACCGATGTTATCTATAAGATAGGTAGAATCTGTTGGCATATCGTAATTAGTTCGATACCATCCTTCTGTTAGGCATTTGTCACTTATATGTCCTGAAGAGTCAATGAGATTACTAGGTAGCCGTTCGATATCCCTTGGAACGAATTGAGTCGTATCACATGGATTACTAGTGTTCTTGATTGTTACCGGATAGTCTATATACAGACAAATATAGTGGGTTGAAATATGCAATCTGACGAACAAAAGTTTACAGTTTCTTATATATACACATGGAAAATTAATGTGGTCACTGTTCAAATACTCTTATACTAATACATTAAAGATAAAATCAATTAATAGGGGTGAATACTATCAATTATTTATTCTGTATACAACATCACGAAAATTAAAATCATAAAATATTACTCTTGTGTAAATTTAACGCTTTAAGAGAATATTTGATTTGATATAACAGACATAGGATTGACCAGATTTTGGTATCTAAAATAATAGAGACTGGCTGTGATTCAATAGATAAGATGTAAAAACGAGCTATATATCGCACCGTTTCCGATAATCTTATAATTTTAATTAATAAAATTTAGTAGATTGTTTTTGTTTTCTTTTTACATTGAACTCATTAATTATGCATTGGTTTTATTACCAGAACCACGCGCGATGACCTACCTTAGTATATTGTGTTGACAAGAACACATGAACAGCGAGCGACAGGTATTTACACTGAGTTGAGTAAATACATTGTGGACACGTTTCCTATGGATGGGCAATATTAAAGTTTAGAAATAGCACCAATACCTGTTCAACCAGATTTTAAATTCGTGAAATTGTAATGCCCCATTTGCAAACATCATTATGCGTATCTTGACAAGTTATATATATAAACACGCACCACTTATTATTCTTTTTATAAGGCTATTCGCAAGAACGATAACTTCTTTCAATTCATTCAGACAACAGTTCAATATATGTAGATCCAACTTGGGAAGGTGAATTATTATAAATGAATTCGCACAAAAGAGTATGTTATTTTGCCAACGTATTACCGGAAGTATTTGTATATTTTTTGTCGCGAAATATCCCTTAGTGTGTCTAGTTATGCGCTAACAAAACATCGATTTTTAATATAAACAGTCGCAGGAATATACACATGAAGTGTTGATTATTGATAAAAAAATTAGGAATTTACGGTTTTTTGTAGCACTTCAAAACAAGGATTTTTTCACATGTGGTATGACTTGCTATAGGCTTTAAAATTATTGCCATTGTCGTTTCGTCATGCCATTGACACACACTAGCAACTGCTTTCAGTGAACACTAACAATTAACTCAATACAAATGTGCTTCAGACAGAAATTTGAAAAAGATAAGTACTTATAATACAAAAATAATGACGACATTTAAATTATATTAAGAAATTGCAAAAAGTTCACGTAAGAATGTATCTTCCCTCAATAATAATAAATTAAAAATTCGAGAAATACTTTAAAGGATCAAATTAAATGTTTTTGTTCTTGTTTTTAAGTTACTTTAATAACATACTATTTACTTTAATTAATGCAATTACACTTATACAGAAAAAAAACCCAGAACAAATAGGATCAACAGAAACAAGGTTATTTACGAACAAACAATTGTTTCATAACAAAAGAGGCCACCAGAATATACTAGCATACTGAAAAAGTGGGCAAGACGACCTCACTCTTGACATAAAACCAAACTCTGAATCAGCCGTCATCAACGGACTCGAATGGGAGACTTAAATTGGAATAGACAAGACCGCGATAAATCAAAACTACGAAGACAACTTAAGTGGACGGGGTGTAAACATCCCAAAGTTATTGATGGACAACCAACTTTACGATATGTACAACATATTGATTGTACAGCACCATGCTATACATCTGATTGTCTATACAGTGTTGGTTTGGTTGTGGTTACTCACATGATGAATCGGCCTCATCTGCAGAAAGAAAAAAAGGAAATAGTAATATGAAACTGAACAACTTACATAAGAAAAATACAGGTGACATAATGTAATATCATAAAGAGTGTTGACCTTTTTTTGACAAATACGGAATGCTTTGCAATGACCGTTGTTTCTGAACGTTGCTCTTGATTATTATATCTCAAGGTTGACATCATATTTCGGCAAAACACTTGTGCCATGTGAAACTGTTTATACAAGTTTCTGTTGTTTATCGAAATACCGTCGGGTAACCAATAATAACAATGTATAATGATGCGTTGGAAATGTGTCCAACACATACGAAACATGTTTTTAAATAGCTGGTTTCGACGCGCGCGAATTGGAAGGTAAGCATGCTTGCATTGAGTATCAACAGTATAACTCATTGTAGTATTATCACGTTAAAACCGTTGAAATATTACAAAAAAGTAGACATTTGCATCTCAGAAATCGATATATATTAAGTCACATGTTAATTTTGTTCTACAACCACGATAAGTTTGTGCCATTAGCATTTTCTTCCGAGCACATGTTATACTGAATTGTGTCTCCCCGAGGACCCATTGCTGGGTGTGAGGCACGCCGTCATTTATTCCCGATTTATAAAATTCTGCCAGTTATTTCTGAGTTTCGGACCTAAGAAGATACATTTTCATACTTACCTATATATTCTAAATTGTTGTATTTGATTCATTTTTTGTCTTTCTGTTATGTCAGTCAGTCAGTCAGTCAGTCAGTCAGTTAACCAATCGGTCGGTCGGTCGGTCGGTCGGTCGGTCGGTCGGTCGGTCGGTCGGTCGGTCGGTCGGTCGGCCGGCCTGTCTTTTGATATTATTTAATTATATATATATATATATATATATATAGTAAAAGTATTATATATATATTATAACGTCACCTTTGCGAATTAGAACTGGGTTCAGACACCTGTCAAGAGGAAAACGTTTGAAAAATCCTTATTTGACTACGAGCAAATTAAAAATTTTGGAGAGACAATTTTGTATTATTGTTGGGGTACAGATTTTGTGCAGCATAACCATCGTGCATTTTTTGTCACCGTTTCCCCTTTGGCTCTGTAGCTTTGAATTATTTAAATGAAGTTAAACCTTAATAATCTTAATTTTTGTTTTTGTTTTTGATGACATATATCATTTATATTTACGTCAGAAATGTATTGGACATGTTAGATAATGAGTATTTCCCCTAGAAGCTTTGTAGAATTATTTTTCTGTATTACCTCTGTCAGATGTTGCTTCCACCTTTCAACAAAATGATTTGCTCGACTGTGATCAATTTGTTGTTCATTTTAAAATATATCTTGGACGGGCAACGCCAAGTTTCATGGTTTGATAATTGGCTTAAGTAGATCCGCACGAATAACTTGTCTTTGGGATTGTTGTGGCGTATTTTTATTTCTGTTTATTTTGTTGCTTATTTGTATTACGCGGCTATTGATGGTTTGTCAATGTTTCTCTTTCTGTAGATTCCATTGATCTTGATTTTCATTAAGCATTTTTCATTTGAATTATTACATTTGATAACCGTCCAGTCTTGTTATATCTTCCGCTCTATTTACCGATGTTATTAAAAATTTAGTGTAAACATTTGTTTTAACAATACCTTGCATATGTTTGTTTATGAACATGTTTCATTGAAACGTGTAATCCTTGACAGAAGTCTTTAAGTTTCTACGTTAAACAGTTTTGTATCCAATTTCAATAAATACATATTTACCTAGTCATATTATAAATGAGTTCAATAGCGAACTATTTAGCCATCATTATATGTCTTAAATGTTCTACTCAGTTAACTTTGTCACATGATGTCATATCGTAAGTTCTATAATCAACCATTTTTGTCTGATTTAGCGACAATTATATCATTGGTATCTTGGAAACTTGCAATAAAGAACAGTGTCCATTTAAAATAGTTTGAATTATCGCCCTTGGCTGTATTTGTTAGATGTTGTTACAACCCCGGAATCTAGTTTTCATATATTTTCAATTGAACGTTGAAAAATACTAACCTCTGTAATATCTGTAACGCGTTTGATGAGATTTCCCGGCGAATATTGTTGTTAATTGTCCATTACCTTTGTACATGTAATAGTACTTTTACATTGTGATCTTTATCTTGTTAAGTTTATAAACAAAAACCAAGTAAGAGGTATTCTGTTAAAGTAAGTTAGTTAAGAATACATACTTGAAATAACTCAAATGGACCTATTGGGAGCAATTTGCGTCATCCTTCACAAACTCTCAAAGTGTTTCATACATTTGTAGAAAACGATCACGAAGAATATAATATCTTTACTGGGAAAGAACATTGTATCTTCGGTCAACGCGCAACTAAAAAACTATCCCTGATAAAAAAATAAAATACAGTTTTTTCAAATTGTCTAAAATTGTATGAAAATTAAACCATACCCCACGAACTATTACTAACCAGTTCTAGAGTTTAAGACATTTAACTTACCAAAACAATATGCTGTTCTGTTTTTAGTTGATGGTTTAAGATAGTAAACACGATAATCTCCATCACATGAAGGGCAATACGTTATGTTAACGTTTATGCGTTCGATACAATTGTTGGTAGCACTACCTATGACACAAGCTTGTCCTGACACTTCTTTGACGGTACTACTTGGTAGGCTACCTACAAGTAAATGATGAACACAGTTTAATGCATTCTTACTTAAACACTGATTTTGAAAGAATAAGATTTGACAGCGCCATAATGTGTATTAATTAAATTTTGAAATATATGTCTATATTAACAACTTCTTGTCACTGCGGGAGTAGGAGAAGGACGAGGCATAATTGACCACATCATTTTCCTATCTATATTATGGGGCTGAATTGTTTGATGTGATGGATTTTTTGTTTGCCAATGCCTTTCGTTCTGATAATTCCACTCATCTTTTGTTTGTTTTACCAAAATCAGATCCTGGCAAGATTAACACTTAAATGTTTCCTATATCAATGTTAATTTTGTTTTTTTGAATTTCCTAGCATAGCCGCGAGTGTGGGAGTATTAAAAACCTTGTTCATGAAACGGCTATTCTATGCATATATTGTTTTTAAATTTTCCTGAATGAGTACATGTACATATGAAAAAAATTTGTAAAATGATAAAAGAAATGGTTGACTGATTGTCATAGTTGTACTCATAAACGTGTATCTCCACCGGGGCAATAAACAAGTCTATGCTATGCACCATAAGGTGGATCAGTAACAACGGGACAATACACCCTCAAATTGTATTATAACAAATAAAGGGTGACGTCCGAATTTTATGGTCGTACGATCACTCATTTGAAACTCAACAAAATCATCAAATGGCAATAAAAGCAAACTTAAAACCACTTCATAAAATTGTTTTTGACAAGTCACCAACACGGAACGACTCAAAACGTTCATAAAGTATAAACATTGAAATGACTAGCTACACAATAGAGCTTGATACATGATTTATATTATTGTTTAAACATAGATTAAATTTAATATATTTCCGTTTTATACTTGCTGCATATCCTAAATTAATAATGATTAACTGGGGTTGCTGTGATATTTTTTGGTTAAGGTCCAAAATAAGAAAACTCCATATTTTGAGTAAAATATTGTACAAATTTAATAACAGGATGTTAATTAACACAACACCTTTTTATAAATGTTCTTCTGCCTGACTTGACTTGAACTTACCATTAAACCATATACCATAATAGGTTCCACAGGCGTTGCAGAAGTTGTCAGTCAGATACACAGACTTTGTAGTCATTTCGCGATCGTACTGTGTTCTGTACCATCCTTCATCTAAACTCTTGTCATTTACTATCAATGACCTGTTTGTGGGCAAAGAGTTGGTCTTAATTCGTTTTGTGATACTTGGAACGTATCGTTGTGTGTCACATGGATCAGTTACTGTAGTGCCCTTTATAGTACATTGGAAGTCTGTATAGAACCAAAAAAAGTCATATAAGCCTGTTATGGGTAATATAATTCTTGTTATATCACGAACAATTAATTATATCATGACAAAGGGTACACATTAATGTAGATAGATGTTGTCACTGTTTGGGATACTTGTAACAGTCCTCATCAACTCATACAATGTAATAGATAACGTTACCTCTGACACCGGTTGCTTTGTGATCTTATCACACGAGCAACTAGATTGCTGCTATAATTTTCTGTCGCTATTATGGAGAAAATTAGTGACATGATCGAGAGCCAAATATAATCATCTGTGTGAACTGTTGTAAAATGTGTTTTTGTTATATAGCATTATTTTAATATTCAACATGAGAATTTCGTATGTTTGCGCAATGTTAAAAGGAAATATTTAGTGAGAGTAAAATGAGGGTTTGTTTATTTCTTTGTTTATTTTAGAATTAACTCTCTTTTAGAGAAAAGCCAAATAATAGGACAGGGAGGGGAACGGCAACAGGAACGGGAAATCACGAAAATATGTCAGAAAGAACGATGGACCAATGTAGTGGCGTTTCCGCCTACTCTTCTATCAAATTGTACATTGGTATCTTTATCGTGCCCGGAGGTTAATATCCCTGTCACCGACCAAGTTGTTTCCGTGTAATTGCGGTACAAGTCAGCCATTTGCATAGTAAACACGAAACAAATCTCAACATATGACATGACACTGATATCAAGACGAAAGGGTTAAGAAGAAAAACAATTTACAGGATAGGAATAGAAGTAGCAATAATATCATGAAAGCAAAGTAGTACAGGTAAGGCTATCCCTTTTTGCATACGAGATCTCTCACTAAAACATATAATGATATTTATAAAATTTATGAACTTTTTGTTATATATCTTCTTTTCAAGTAATTCTATTTAAGATATACTTTCTAAAAACAGAAATTAAACTAGATATCATATTTATTCAGACATATCTCTATTTTAAAAAAAAAAATATTTCATACACTTAACGTCATCTCTGTATTACCTCCACCGACCGACGATGAGTGAAACAGTTGTCTATATACAAAGTCATATACGTTTATAAAATCCTTTTTTGACTACACGTTCACCCTAATTGTTGATTGGAGCGTTTATGGCCTAAATTTGCATCATACGTTTTTTTCTGAACTTAACAGAATACCATTCGAATATATTACGAGTACGAAGATACAGTACAATATTGTGAACAAAATACATTTTAATTACCCTGAACTTGACACCTTATCGTGGTAGATAAGTTGGAAAGCCTCATAACCTGAGAAAATACGTTGGCTTCAGTTTTATGTTCCTCTTAAGATCTTAGAGTAATACAAGTTAAAAAAAAATAGAAGCCAGCTAACGATCGATAAATCCTTCGGAGGAAACTCTATGCTAGTAGTTCTCTGTATGGGGATTTGTAACCCCCTAGAAAGATCTAGATCCCAAGGTAAGTTTTATACGAAGGCATTAGGATATTTCAGATAAAGATGAACACATTCGATGGCGTTTTCGCCTTCTCTTCAATCAAATATTAGAAGGGGTAAATCCCTCTACACGGAACCGCCAGCATGTTGTCCCTTCCAAAGGTCGTGCTGATTTTGTCTGGCCTTTATACTTTAACCTGTCTGACTTGAACTACCTTACCAGGAAAACAAGTCCCCACCAGCATACAGTCATCGAGACACTCGAACTACCTAACGATAAGGTGACAGTCGCAGGGAAGCAAGACAGTACGCAAACACGTATAAAGCAGGTAAATACAATGATTATGTTATTGTCACAATTATTCTGCCGTGCACTAATGTTGTCGTATCAAGTTTGCAGTAAATTGGTGCAACCGCTCTGGAGAAAAATTGGACATTGTCTCAGCCAATCGGGGCCAACATCAGCCATCTTTGATTTAGGAATCGGAACGAACAAAAACAACACTTAGTTGGGACTCCATAAAGGATTATTTGTACCACGTTTGATGTCAATTGTTGTAGCCGTTCTTGAGTATAAGTTGAATATATCTGAGTCAAACACAGGCCAGGGTGGTCATCTTAATTTGTTGGTTTGGAATGAAAAGTAACTGAATTTACAGCACTTAGAGCGGACCTCCGAAAGATAATTTGTACCAAGTGCGATATAATGTATGCAGACGTTCTTAAGAAGAAATAAATATGTCTCAGTCCACAGAGTCATTACGGTCATCTTGGATTCTTGAAATCGGTACGAAACGAAAAGTAACAACACTAATTTGAACCTCATAATAAATACACATTTGTTTTTCGATATAAATGTCCGTCCATAGATATTTGCATTTGCATTTCCATATGCATTTCAAGTAAATCGAGGGGATCTTTTTATTTGTATTTGAAAATAACCTAAAATAATGAAACTTTATTTGTAATCATTAATTGTTAAAACGGCACAATATGTGCCTCCTAAAAATACTCAAATATTGTTATCCCCTCAACAGAAATTATGACATTTTACATTTTTATTTTTTGTAATAAAATCGCTTACATAACGCATTCAAGGCGATAGTTCATTTTAATTTATATATCATAAACATCGAAGTTCAATAAGTTACTTTAGCACTACATGTACACCAGACAAACAACAGACACCATTTTAAATGTGTTCTTCTACAAAAATCTGCCATAATACATGAATCATGCGTGTAACGTTTTTCTATTACATGTAATTTAACGCAAGAATCGTTTGATTCACACGTTTGATTGTGTGTTTTTAAACTCCACCTACCGGTGTAATACACTTCCTACACTTTAAATTATTTGTGAAAAATGAACACGCTGTAATCAATAATACACAGGTGCTAGTGCATATTGTCACTTACCTGTATTCCAATTACATCTTCGCGATCGGCTGGCGTACCTGTGGTGTGATTACATAATCCCACAGAGGTCATCGGACCGTTGTAATTACCTATTTGTTGTGACATTGCGTGTGATGTTGAATTAAAGATATGGATTACGTTAATCAATATTTGTTGTTGTGGAATTCTACATTTCAACACCTGTATCCGTTAACTAATGATGTTTTTTATGAACTTGTTTCACTAAAGACATAGGATAGACTACTGATACACACATAAAAGTAGAAAGTATTATTTTAAAAAAGGGAAATGTTTGAACTGTAATCACGAAAAAAACAACGATTTTGAGTCAATTTCAACGTTATTTTGATGCATTTGTAACATTTAATAGCAAATATACATTTTGCTGTATATAGTAAATAATCGTTCGAAGCCCGGCCTTTATTCACGATAAC
>JAUMGZ010206170.1:0-12227 GCA_032359645.1 Pododesmus macrochisma | reverse complement strand
TATAACATAAACCTTTACCTGAATTATAAACAGTATCTCTCCACAATTGTAGATACTGGTCTTTAAGTCTTTCTAAAGTAACAAGACTAATATTCTTAAACCGATCAGTATTTTGTGTTAACCAAATAAAACTGAAACCAGTTTCGTTGAATATATTTTCAACAAAACTAACCCACTTGTGTTCGTGAGAACCAAATACATAATCACTTAATAAAGCATTATACATAATGTAAGACAGTTTACTTTTCTTATAAAATATTGAACCAGAATTTGACCATGCGGCTTTTTTAATTCAAAATAAGCAGCCATATAGCAAAATGGGTAAAACAGTCTGATCAAAAAGTTTAAGCTGACAATCAATTTGTAAATCCAGGTTACGAATGGAAAGCAGTTATAGCCTGAACTGAAATATGTGAAATAACTGAAATAGTTGTACTTTAAAAAAAAATATAAAAATAATAAAGCAACAAATTTGTTTCAAAAATTATTTAATAAAGGAATCAATCAACATGAAAGGCTATATGCAAACAAATTGTGGTGAAAATTGTCATATTCTTTAATATTATTCTTTTATTACTGTCAGTGATAACAAATTATGGTGAAATATTGTCATATTCTTTAATTTTATTCTTTTATTCTTGTCAGTGATAACAAATTATGGTGAAATATTGTCATATTCTTTAATTTTATTCTTTTATTACTGTCAGTGATAACAAATTATGATAATTATACGCATTTATAATTTATGATGAAATATCTCACATTCAGCACTGCAATATCATTTGTTTATTATTTTCCACAATTTTTTCATTATCAAAAACTGTATTGAATATCATACACAATGTTCAAAATGTTTAAAAAGTTAATTCATAAAATGATATTCTTCGCTTCGTCTCAATGAACATAGGTTTTTTACAAATGTCACTCTAATTTTGAAAACATAATTTTTAGCTGAACTTATAATTTTCACTAACAACACTTTTTATGTGCCCGCCGAAAAGCCGGACATATATTGACATGGTCTTGTCCATCCGCCCGTTCGTCCGCCCGTCAGCAGTTAGCCTGTCCGCAGCTTTCTTAGTATACTACTAAACAAATATTGATGAATTTATTTACACAATTACTCTGCTTCGATTTTTTGGCGGAGCTATTACGAGTATGTACCGTTTGGCGGGCCCATTACGAGTATGTGCCGTTTGGCGGGCCTATTACGAGTATGTACCGTTTGGCGGGCCTATTACGAGTATGTACCATTTAGCGGGCCTATTACGAGTATGTACCATTTGGCGGGCCTATTACGAGTATGTACCGTTTGGTGGGCCTATTACGAGTATGTACCGTTTAGCGGGCCTATTACGAGTATGTACCATTTGGCGGGCCTATTACGAGTATGTACCGTTTGGCGGGCCTATTACGAGTATGTACCGTTTGCGGTGCTCTTATTCAATAATTTCACATTCTTTCGCTGAACACATAATTTTCACATTAAATACTTTTTCTCTAATTTCACATTTATTACCCTGAACACACATTTTTCACAAATAACACCAAAAGTCCAAGGTGGACTTTCCTAATACAAATCCGTCCATCGTCCGTCGTCATCCGTTGTGAAAAATCTTTGGCCTAGAGTAATGTTCTTTGGGGCATGTGGAACCACGTTTGTTCAGGGGTCAAAAATAGGTTATGCGTTTTGGGGTCATAATTCAACATAATATTTATGGCAAACATGTTAAATTTTCATATTTTTGTTTTCTTGTCCCAAAGTATTAGATCAATTTGATCCAAACTTGTCAGAATGCATCCTTGGGGAAAGGGGGTTCATATTTGTTCAAAGGATGGGTCTTAGTCCTTAGGGGTGCAATTTGGGGGCCTAAATTGGGACACATTTGACAAAATTTCTTCTCATAAAGTAGAAGGCCTAGTGCTTAAGGATTTGGTATGTAGTAACTTTCACAAATTACTCTTTTTATCGAATTCCACATTACCTTCCTTGAACGCATTACTTTTTACAAATTCTCGAATTCCACGTTTTTTTCACTGACACATAAATTTCATAAATAACACTTTACGATATTCCTACTCCAAATGAAGAGGATGTGATGCAGCAGTTGTAAACATTTCCTGAGTGCAGACTCAGATTTAAACTCAGGATTCTAAGTATGATTTTAATTATTAAAATGTGTGTATTATTATAAGAAAAAATGTTTGTATATATACAATTATATACAAACCTTTTTTCTGATAATATTACACACCTTTTAGTAATTAAAATCATATTTGAATCTTTAGTTTAAATATATATATATATATTTACAAGTCAATGAATAAATAAATCGCATATGTATTATGCATACAAGTAAACTATACCTGTGCAGATGAAAAGGTAAAATACAGGTAAGAAGTTATATATTATACAATACAGACTATAATCCCTATAACAACAAAATACTAGCACATGTATACATAAGCATTTTGGGCATTCAGAGAATAGATTTTTCAAAAAGTGGGCATTCTGAGACTGAACCGGTGTGACACCTGTGTCTAATATTAAAAATATTTTACGTGAAATAAGTTTTTATCTATGCGGTCAAGCTGAGAATGAATATTGCGTGTAATTAAGATTTAAACGTTGTGTTTTCATTATTGTGTGTTATTTAGATTTTAGTTGAATTAGCGATATTTCGTAAATACTTTTTGAGACTTTCCAAGGTTTAGAGTGGCTCTAAAAAGGCTCTAAAAAGGACCGTTTTTATTTTTTTTGTGTATTTCCATATTTCCACATAAATGTCCAAGGTATGTTTTTCACTCAGAATGTGGGTAACATTCGCGTGCTTGTCGTACCATTCAATTTGGCATCTCATTAAATAAGACTGCAACAATAGGCAAACATCGTTTTGTTCTGTTGGATTGTAATATCTCTTCTGATCACGTGACGTCATTTATGACAGTTTCTGCTCGTAACAATGAAGCATTCCAACTTTTATAGTGCTATCTCCCTGAAATATCATATCACAGGCATATTTTAGATTATTTTGGAATGATGTCTGCCAAATGCAGTATGAGCCCAAGCTAAAGTGTACAGTGATCTCTAACAGCACAGACATATTGACATGCCACTAAACTCGGTAACATTATTCTGACACTGGGTTCACCAGTCCTTGTACACAAAACATATAAAACATCAACACACGACTATAAAAGTGATTCATTGATGCGGGCATGCTATAAAACATGACGAGGGACCTATACCTATCTCAACATGTACAACTTACCATGTGAAATAAGACATCTGAAGCAAAGTCGGTGGCGTTTTCGTATAATACTGTATTCCAGGTGTCTGAAAAAATATTTTTCCTCGCCCGATTAATATAATAGGGAATTAATTGCATACTTGATCAAATTAAAGATAAATTCCCAATCCCGTAAAACGAAAGAAAAGTTTGAAGTCTATATTCATAATGCTTAGGTATTTTTTCTCATTTTGAAGTTTTGAACATAAGATAAGTACCAAGTTATACATATTGTCAATGAACATTATAGCAATGAACTCCTTACCAAGTACAGAACAACAGTTGATCTCATCCTCATTAGTTTTCAATGAATCCAACTCTCTGTCATTTCTATTGAAGACTTTGTCAACGGTGTACATTTTGGCAGTTCACCCCTAAATTGCAGATCTCAAATACTTTATTCCAAGCATGTACAACTTTCCACAAGGTTAATTAGAAAATGCCAATGGTTTGTCTACAAAGTCTTAAACAAAATATAAAAACCATTAAATAAATATATAAAAATAATTGCTAAAAAAAACGTTATCTGAGAAATGTCAAAAAGTTATAAAATGAACTACACGTACACATAATGATAGGGACATGACAAGGTTATTTGTATTTTCCAAAATTACATTTTTTAGAAATTAAGATTATGTTAAACATCAGTCAACAGAGGCATGATGGCTAGATAACTTATTTTCGCCAAACAATTAAATTATTTTAGACATTACGTTCGTGTTAAGCATTAGTCATGTTTTCTAACATGTAGTGATATGTCTAGATTTGGCAGGTCAGTGTGCACTACATATATAAACATGTGGTAATATGTCTAGATTTTGCAGGTCAGTGTGCACTTCATATATAAAGTTGACTCCGGTGGTCTTTTAATGCAGGGAGTCATTATTCATCGTATTAAGATGTCAATTTGCGGCAGTTTAACATATGCGAAACATCCTTATAAAAAGGCAACATCGCCGCTTCACTGTTTCTTAGAATTCTGTTTTTCCAGTAAAAGTTATGCATTTCTTCATTCTACATAAGAGATGTTTTAAAAATGTTTTGTTTGAAATTTTCATTGGCTGTTTGTTTATGATACATTATAAAGTTTGACAGATTTTCACCATTCTGGTTAGGCTAGCGAGAACATACACTAACCCTTTGCTGTTCTATATCATTGTTTAAAATGGTGAGTACTAAGTTTGTAATGAAAAAAAACCAATCTTGGACTGTATGTAAGCAATGCCTATTTTAGCGTTTCTTTATCACTTTAATATTATATTTCTAAAATTTTACATTCCTAAGGATTTACTAACAGTTTGTACCAAAGACTGTTTGTTCGATCTGGATTTGTTTTATGTCAAAGTTTAAGTTTCATATTTCAACTCGTGTATGATTTTACTAAAATATCATATGCGATGCCGTAAAGTGACTTGGATCTTGGGATTTAGACAACACAAACATTATCGTGTTCAATCAAACATGTGTGTGCACCTTTGCGCCAATTTTTCAAACTTCACTTTGTTACCTATTAAGAATAATTCTATTTAGTTTTTGATTAAATTAAGTCATGACGTTGTTTAGGGACGGTGCACGCTTTATAATCCTTTGGTTGAAAGCACGAACAAATAAAACACGAAAACATGATACTATCTCCATTCCATCACATTATTTTATTACACCTGTTGGTATTGCACCAACATAGGGGGAAAGAAGTAAATTGATCTTCCAGCCATTGATTGATATTTATCACAATTATATTCGTTTATCTGAATTTTTTGACCAATCATGTTGTTTTATCTTTACTTGATTTTATCGATAACATCCTTGGTAGATTACAAAATATCAGTTTTGATGTTTTCCGCTACCAATCTGTCACTATAGATTATCTACATGACTTGTTCCGCTACCAATCTGTCACTTCAGATTATCTACATGACTTGTTCCGCTACCAATCTGTCACTTTAGATTATCTACAGGACTTGTTCCGCTACCAATCCGTCACTATAGATTATCTACATGACTTGTTCCGCTGACAATCTGTCATTTAGATTATCTACAGGACTTGTTCCGCTACCAATCTGTCACTATAGATTATCTACATGACTTGTTCCGCTACCAATCTGTCATTATAGATTATCTACATGACTTGTTCCGCTACCAATCTGTCATTATAGATTATCTACATGACTTGTTCCGCTTCCAATCCGTCACTAGATTATCTACATGACTTGTTCCGCTACCAATCTGTCATTATAGATTATCTACATGACTTGTTCCGCTAACAATCTGTCATTAAGATTATCTACATGAATTTTTCCGCTACCAATCTGTCACTTTAGATAATCTATCACTACCAGTATAGATTATCTATATGACTTGTTCCGCTACTTATCCGTCACTATAAATTATCTACATGACTTGTTCAGCTACCTATCTGCGCCTTCAGATTATCTATCACTACCAGTATAAATTATCTACATGAATTGTTCCGCTACCAATCTGTCACTTTAGATTATCTACACGACTTGATTAGTTTACAAATAATGATCACGTAGTAACTGTTTTACTTTTAATCATTTTTAATCAGATTCCGAAGAGCATTTTGTGGGTGATAGGTGTTCAACTGGCAATTTTTCCCGCTGCTGTGGATGGGTTACTTCAGCCATTACCGATGCCGGACATAATGTCAGATTGTATTAAGTACCGCACGCAAGCCGTCAACGTAACGGAAGTCCCAGCCCAGCTAATCGGAGGTTACTGTCTTTCGCGATTCCTCTATAAAACAGTTCAATTACGACCGGAAAGACCAATAGCTAATGAAACCATTATCTACGCTCAAGAGTTGTTCCGAATGATGATGTCGGAACATGAACAGAGGAGACAAAAAAGGCAAGCAACACCTCCTAGAATTAGGCGCGAGGTTCGTGTGATGTCACGTGGGGAATGGAATACTTTTATAGCAGCTGTTCAAAGATTAAAAGCAGAGTTTGTAAGTAAAGAAAAAATACTCACACAGACACTAAAGAGAGAAAAACTATGTAAAAATATCACAAAGGGTGATTTACGGTACCATATTATGGTCTACCATTTGTTTTTATTTGGGATCTTAAATGAGTTTTTTTTTTTTCATTTCATGCGAGTTTCATATATTTGATATACAATAGAAGACTAATTTCCCATACATTTTTGCACATGACTCAAAATAGGTTCATTTAAATGCCCTCTTTTGGGTTTCTGGTGTGTTTCTCGGTTGTAGAAGCAATAATTAACATTAGCTATGTCATTTCTCGTGCGTTGAACAGTTGACGAAGGAACTTTTCAGTCAATCCAGATCTTTCAGTATCATGGAAAGACAATGGGCATGTAGCCAATGAAACGTACGCTAGGTCATATTACACGGGCGACCAGTAAATATGCAAACTACATTGTATTTAATGTGTGATTTCACTGTGTAACATGACCTTTGTGTGATAAAATGTAATAATCAAAAAGTCTATGCTCTTTATATCCTCCATACCTAAGCTCAAGACTTGGTTGGATGGAATTGTTGGAAAATATTTAATGTTTAAGAAGTGTATAGTCACGTTGAAAAAGGTAACGCTTCAAAGATATATAAGTTTAACAAAGACAATGTAAATAAGAACTAAGGACATGTTACTGCTCAATTCCAAAAGTATATCATTTTTACATTGCATATATTTAGAGCAAAAGAAAAAATAAGAAAAAGTCACACGATTCTGTTGAAATAATATTTGTTTTAAATTTAGAAAGTAAAACCACACCATAGTTGAAAGGTATATCTTTTTATTAGTTATTGTCAGCAATTTATTGGATTATAACCATGTATCCGTTTTCTATTCAATAGGTAGCCCCTGGTTTGACACGATGGGACTCATTGGCAGATGTCCATAGATCTGTGGTTGCTTCAGCTCACGACGGACCTAACTTTCTCGGATGGCATAGGATATTTCTGCTTGTGTAAGAAGTTTTATTAATTTGTTTCAGTTTTTTTTATAATTTGTATTAGCATGTTTAGTATTTTGGGTTGTTATGTAGCGTGGTAATGCCCACTATAATAATATAGGGGTTCTATCAAATTCATAAGGGGCACTGCCGGAGGTTTGACCCCTTCGTTAATGTAGGGAGCAGTATCATACTCAATAACATCATTGCATCCATTTCTTTTTACTGCTATATCTAACGACTTTGTATGATTATTCAACTTGCTCAATATCCGATTTCATTTTAAAATTTAGTTTCATCCATGTAGTTCAATGCGATAACTTTATTCTAGTCCGATGTGCAGCTGTTGGTTCGTGTTGTAACCTTATTTTATTGTTTACTTTAACCTTGCAGTAATTTTACCTTTTATCTTGGTTTCGTTAGTTCGTCTCGTCCAAATTGTGATTTGAAAACGTTTTTCTTGATTCCCTTGTCTGCCAGTGTACTACCTTGTTTTTTACGAATGCGACAAATAAAAAGATCATAATTTTTAATGGGCGTACACTAGAATATAAAAATACTGTCCTGATACAGCATACATCCTTAATGTATCAAGGACTTTTAAAAAGTCACAGTAAGCACATTCATTGAGGTATTGTTATTTACAAGAGTTTAAATGTTATTGATTTTTACTTCTGGCTCCTTCATTAGTTTCTTGTGCTCTAGTTTGCCTTAGTATTTTAAGCGATATTTGCTCGACGGTTTTATGTTCTCGTCAGTGCCTTTCACTTTTAACAATTATTTCCATATTTGCTAGTCAAGATATGCGAACCACTTCCTTTCCTTTCGTTTATCATATCGTAGAGAAACGTAGTGTAGCGAAACTTGGCTTGCGAAAATGATGTATTCCATGCAGTTTAATTTCATCCCAAAATATATGAACATTTATCCATATACTCACTTGATCATTCTCAAGTGATATTGATTCCTAACTAATTACCATTGCAGGGTAGAATTTGCACTTGGACCAGGAATCGGTATTCCCTACTGGGACAGTACCTTAGATTTCAATATGGCACAACCGGTAGACTCGGTCCTGTGGACGGACCAGTTCTTTGGTGATGGTTTTGGACCAGTAATGAACGGACCTTTCGGAGGATGGATAACACCAGAGGGTGTTCCACTAACGAGAAATATAGGTAATGCCGGTATCCTTATGAATAACGAGGCGATACAAAGAGTTATCTCTCAGATGAATCACGACCAGATCACGGAACCAAGTACTAACCCAGCTAACAGTCTAGAAGTCCATCATAATGGCCCCCACGTCTGGGTCGATGGTCAGCTGTCAGCCCTCGCCACGGCCGCTCAAGACCCGGTCTTTTATATGCATCATAGTTTCGTTGATTACATTTGGTCCTTGTTTAGATCAAACGTGAGGCAAAATGGTGGCAATCCGGATACTGATTATCCGTTTAAAGGAAGTTTTCAACACGCACCAAACTATCCGATGCTGCCTTTTACAGGTTTGCTAAACATATATGGTTACCATAGCTACTACGAACAGTTTACACAGTATGAACCAGCTCCATCGTGTCCTGCTTGTGGCGGAAGTATGTTTCTGACATGCGTAATGGGAATGTGCAGATCAAATGTAGGTGTGGTTCCAGTCGCAGCGCCAGCATTTGCAGGTGCAGCTGGTCCAGGAGCTCCTTTTGTAGCTGCACCAGCAAGTGCTGGAGGACCAGCCAGAGCTAGTATGGGGGCTGCTCAAACAGGCCCATTGCCTATTGGGAGAAAGTTTCAAACACCATTCAATGATCCGAGAACAAGAAGTGACACTCTCCCGTCAGGGGCAGCGACACGCGTAAGACGTAGCGTGGGACCCATAAACAGCACAGTACCTGATCAACAGTCGACCCGTACAAGGAACGCACAAATAGATCATTGATATACTAACACATTCGTACTAAATGGCGTCAGTGATATCAAACTATGGGCCTTTATTCCCGTTCGTATAATATTTGAAAGACCCCCGGAAATGTCTATCGACAGATCAGGATCTCTCAACGTTTTGCTTAACAAAAAAGATCGTTTTCTGACGTCTGCTACTTACCCAAAATGTCACGTGTCGGGATCTGGTGCAGCCAAAGTCTTTGTTCAGTCCGACGGCATAGATTACTCAGGTCGGTACAAAGATTATGCCGTTGTTGATGAGAGACAATCGGTGACGTCATCCATGACGTATGTTGGCGTGAAGAACCCAGAGAGCGGTTCAGCTCAGTTGATACTGACAGCGTATGATTTATGTGGTCGAGTTTGCACGCCTCATTGTCTGAGTAATGGTGAATACAAGCCTTGCTCCGGAACCTTCTACATCGACAGCAAAACACCACAGCAGTATAGCGCAACTCGTGAAGAGGCACTGGAAAATGTTTGGCGGCTTGGTGAAGAAATATTGCCGGAAGCAAACAGTAAAAATATACCGGTTTCTTTCGTCTGCCAATTCGATGCAAGCTGGCCATGGGTTTTGAATCAATAGATAGTTTATTTGGTCAATCTTTTCCATCTATCGTTGATTCCTTTCCCAGCGCAGTAAGCAAGCTAATAAAGGAACGTTAATATACAACGACCACTCAGATGCTCTAGCGTTTTGTTTTACCCATCTTCTCGGTGTTTAATATCTTCTCGCATTCAGTTCATGACAAATAGTGGGTATTAAAACTCTGCTGGAGAGAACCAAATGCAAGACGACACCAAACACAGAGAAATCAAACGTACCACAATGTGGAAACCACTTCATACGACAGGATGATTGGAATCACCGGAACGAGAGACATTGACAAACAAACAATAGCTGCATCAAACCATTAAGCAACGGAATGTAAGGATACAAATTGACATCACATCAATCCCAAAGACTAGTAATCCATGCGGACTTAGGACAAAGACACAATCACATCATTATCTCAGAAATTAATTAACATCATTTATCACACATTAACAGGTACTATTCCCCTGGTACTGTAGGCCTATGGGATGAGAGGGAGGGTAACCAAATCTGAAAGATCCTCCATTTAATATGTTGACAACAATCATATTGCAAACTGCCTACTCTTATCCACCACAAATGGATGTTGAAAGAATGACATATGCCGCATGTACTTCCGCTCCGATATTAACCATCGAGGATCTACCAATCTCCTCAGTGTTTAATATACTCTCGCCTTCAGGTCATGTTAAGTATTGTGTATTAAAACTCTGTAATTGAAAACCACCATTTTCAGTGAACTTCTTGCCCACATGTCCAAAATATAATACAAAAATTTAAGCTCTATTCCCAAAACTCAAAATACAACTAAAATTAATATATATAACAGTTTATGCATCCTTCACACATATAATCATAATGCAATAAAGTCTGTTTCATAAAATCTAAAATGTGTTATACGTTAATGTGCCCCTGATCTGGTATTCAAAATCAACCCGCCAATTGTAAATAACATCATCGGTCATTACTTCTTCTGCAAGTGGCTAGTAAGTTGCAGACGAAGGAATTCGGCCCCTAAGGTTACCCATGCTGGCCTCTCTCTGTCTTTATATTTGATGGATCACAACCACATTCTACCTTTCATCTAGGTAAAGTGCGACCTATTGCTGTTTCTTTCTGTGAATAAATATAAAATGAAAAATATCTGGGTAAATAATGACCCAACTCAATCAGTCATTAATTGTAAGCTAACTTGATTCCGAAAAATGTTGAAATTTAAATAACAAAGACAGTTTGAATATACAAAATTATCATTTAGCCAGCACCAGCAACACTCAAGTGCAGAATCCCTCAGTCTACAACTCGCGTGGAAAAACACTAAGGCATCAGTGTCCCTTGAATTTCAAACGGAGGACATTCTTACCAAACTCATCCTAATATTGCATCAAATCTAACCCAATACATATGAAGTTAACTGTAACCTTTAAGTATTCAAATACCACAATCTCTCATCTAATTTGCTCATTTCTAACTTCTTTTTCACAATCCTTTATCTGATGAGTAATACATGCACACGTACACGTACAAAATCGACACTACATTTCTATGCATGTGCTCACGTTGACAGCGTTGATATGCAAATGTCCTATCAATCTCGAATAAGTAAAAATACAAATACTTAAGGTTCCGCTAAAGGGAAAGTTTGCCTAAGTCTTTATTGGCAATTGTTGGCCTATTTTGCATAATATATGTCATATCTTACACCAACTTGTAGGGAATTACCTATATATTTCAAAAACGACCATATAGGCAATAAACAACTCTTGACACACCTGTAATTAATGAAAAATAAAAAACATTATATATAAATCTGATGCATGCAGGGTCAACGTTCTTCTATATTGGCAAAGGCATGATCCAAGAAAAATGGAGGAAGTCATTCCTATGGAACTACTTTTAGGTTGTATCTATGGAGGCCCATAAACACCATATTTGAGTCAAATAATTCCATTTGACATAAAAACCGTAAATACACTAAAAAAAACCTGTCATGGCTGCATCTAGATGTCTATAATATAGTTTTTATCCCCCTGTTTCGAAGAAAAGCGGGGATTATGTGATTGTCTCCCCCGTCCATACGTCTATCCGTCTACTCCTCCTAGACCGTTGGAGAAAAAAAACTTGAGATTTTAGGACATGATAGATATGTGGACTGGGAAGTGCACATCACTTACGGAATTTTGATTTGATTCCCAGTGGCCCCTTGGCATTGGGCTGAAAAAAGTGTTTTCTTAAATGTGGTCATGCGGAGTGTGTCGGTGAATACGCTATGGTGGGCCATTGCTGTAGAATAACGATTGTTTAGTAACAGTGTTTTGCATTACACAACTGTCTGACAACTCTCGTTTGTATAAATGCTTTTTGGAGATATCTGCTATTACTGTAATGGCGGGCATATCCTGATGATAATTGCCCTTTTCTATGGCAATCTGCCTCTCTTCCGTACCAGCCATCAACATTTT
>JAUMGZ010206148.1:0-12228 GCA_032359645.1 Pododesmus macrochisma | reverse complement strand
GGCTATACATTTTTCCGTACTCTTTAGGATTGTAATCTTGAGTATATAACCTTTCCAAAAAGACCAATATCTAATTTATATCTGTATTCGTTTTTAAAATATACGCAAATGAAATGGTTGCATATATTATGAAACACCCTGTATGTTGGTAGATAGGTATTTAAGGTGTATATTTTGAGAATATTATCAGACATATAGGGGTCAATAGGCAAAATATTTCTAATGTATTAATAAGGAAAATGCTAGAGGAGTCACAAAAAAACTAGGTAAATACAGAAATGGGAGTAGCGCCCATCCTTAAGTGAAAGGTTTTGACAGTAGAAAATAAACGATATGCTGTACATTTTAATTATCAGTGTGCACTTTGTATAAATCTATATTCATTAGCGTTATATAGCACACAAAATTGAAAAAAAAATCAAACCCATCTTTACACATTTTTCTATTGCTATAATTCTATCTTGTTGTTTATTTTCTGCAGAATGAATTTGAATATGCTGTTTCTCATCTAATTTTCCTGGAGTCACGAAAAACAAACTCATCAGGTGGTGCTGCTAACCTTGTTTCCTGTGGCGGGAATGGAATTGTTCGATTCTGGAATACTTCAATGTCTTGTTTAATGGCTGAGTTTACAGCACACAGCGGTAAGATTTACACACTGTTCATTATGACGCTGATTCTTGGAAAGTAGATTAATTATTTGGTTTTCGGGTAACTTCTTTAATTGTTCTATTAGATGACGGAGGAAGGTATCTATCATGATACCCTGTATAAGATCTGACAACATTATTCATTTATGGCCCTGCTTACAGGGTCATAATTTGTTTATTATACCAAAAACTGAAATCAGGCCTTTAACAGTGTGCGCATTGCACTGATTCTTTAGTAAGCTGTGCATGCTCCAGGTTGATAAAACATAGAATCTCACGGCAGCACGAGCCTAACGGAGATTCAATGTTTTATCTCACTGTCATGTGGTACGTTTACGCCAATCAGAGCTGCTGTTACATCAATGAGGTATAATGATAAATACACTCTAACACATTAAAACAGAACCTTTATTCTGCACTGCTATATAAAAAATCTGACAACATTACATCTTTACCTTCTGCTGTCAGTCAATCAACAATCACCTTGTAAATTGCCTTCAGTGGAACTATTGATGCTGGAATATTGTATGATTGTTTTTCCTTGTATTAAAATTTTGGAAAAAAACTATATTACAGATAATTGTATGTTTTAAAAAAAAGTCCTGGAAAATCTTAATTGTGTGCTGATAAAGCGCTGATTTATATACAGGAAGTATCACCATGACAACGGACAAGTTAAATCAGTTTAAACTTTGTTTTTTTTGTACAGGAAGTATCATTATGACAACAGACAAGCTAAACCAATACCTGGTAACGGGAGACATGGATGGAAAAATCAAAGTCTGGGATATTACTGAATACTGCATGAACACTGTTGTAGATATGGTCACCTCTCCACCACGTAAGTGTCATGTGATCAGGTCATGTGATCATGTCATGTAAAGTTCTTTTATATTGCAGGTGTTTTTTATTCACTACCTCCCATCCATGATAATCACCAACCTCAAAACTAAACAGTGGTTAAACCAGATAAATACCTCCCACAAAACAAGACAGAGTGGTTTAACCATATTATCAACTTTTAAAATACCAGATATTGTTGTTAAAGTGTATAATTGGGCCTAAGCATTCCAACATAAGAGAAAATTTCTTATGAAGAAACATGCATTTGATAGTTTAGAAAAATTATAAGACTTAAAAAGTCTGAAATTGACATTTAATGAGTGGGAGCCCAAACACATACACTCAAATGTAAGTACTTTTTCTATTTTCAGAAAATAATTATTTAAAGAAATGATAGTTTGATGTTGTATTTCTATTTAGCTTTGAAGTCACAGTACCACCCTCATGCTGACATGATAAACTCGCTGGAGATCTGCGAGAGAAACGATCGAATGATGATCATTTCGGCGTCATCTGATTGCAGCATTGCATTATACGATGTCAGAGGTCGTAAGATCGGCATATTTGGACAGGTGAGTTAAACATGCACATTTTGTTATAGTTTTGTAACAATGTCTTGCTTGATATCCAGTCAAACAGCATAACAAGACAGAAATGGTCAAGCATTTTAAGGCCATGCAATATTCATTACTTAATTACAAGACTATTTCTTAACATTTGTCATCAATCTACATGTATATGACAGAGTGAAACTTTCTACATATTCTTGTATTTTTGTTTAATTTGTCAATCTTTTTTAAAGGAATTCACATTTGAATTGCAATCTTGTTTTGAACGCACCATCATCAATGGGTTTTGGTGTTGTATTTTTGGCTTGTTTTGCCGTACAACAAAATCCTTTTAAGCAATTTCTGGCCAACACCCAATCAACAGGTGTAAGAAGCTACACAATATAATGAAGTGTCAGCTAACCACATGCAGTCAAACCTGTCTTAAAGGCCACCTCTTTTTAACAACCACCTATCTTTAAAAGCCAGAGTTTTTAGATCCCTTCTCTATATATTTCAACTAAGTTGAACCTGTATTTAAAGGCCTCCTGTCTATAAAGGCCACTTTTCTTGAGTGGCCTTTAAAGACAGGTTTGACTGTTATCTATTGCCTGTATTACCCATCATGTTTTATCTGTTATTTGTTGTCTTTTAATTCATTAATAATACAATACTTATTGTTTGTGTAGGAGGAACATTGGAAGATTGAGCCATACAACCCCGCCGAGGAACTGGAACAAGAGACCGATCAAGATGTAAGTTCAAAAAATTGAAAAACCAATTCGGATACTGATATACTTGACAATTTAACTAAGGCATGACCCATTGATGGGAAAAAAGATGGACAACAGAAAGACAGAATCAGAGCAATTTATTTAAACAACAGGTTATGAAAGCAACAAGTTAGATAACTCAAGAAAGCAAACTCTTTGGCATAGCTAGTCAAAAGATGGACAAAAGACTGTTATTATTTATTCAAAAATTGATATTCTTGAAAATTGATATCTTAAATAGTCTTTGGAAGTCTGACCAATATTTTTATATTTGGACCTCCTATGTCTAACCAATGCTTATATATCTGTACTTTGCAAGTGTAAACATTATTTGTGTAAGACATTGAGTGTCACTGTAAATAAGGAACATTATCTGTAGGTTGATTTGGTGATATTTTTAGTGTCAATTTATTTTTACGTCTAGGATGAGGACGAGGCCACGAGTGAAGCTGAGACAGAGAGAAGGGAGGTAACTTTTGTAGAAGAAGATGAGAACTTTGTTATTGACACAGAGAACTACACAAGAAATACATGGAATAACTCAGTGTTAGGTGAGATTTTACTGCTGGTGGAAACTCCCAATACTTTAAATTCTCTATGAAAAAATGACACAAACATAGGTTTTCTCCATTCCTGAAAAAATTATACATTTTCTCCTTGACCATTATTATAATACACCCCGCAAACCAAGAATGGGGGTTTATAGGAATAACCTTGTCTGTCTGTCCATTCGTCTGTCTGTGCGTCTGTCCATGAATCTTGTGAGTGCACATCCTTCTACACTGTTAAATGGATTTCAATAAAACTTCACAAAATGATAGTACATCTTATTAAGATGTGCATAAGGAAAAATACTTTTGTTTCAACAATTTTAAGGGGAGATTATTAGATTTTAACATTTACATGTCATGAATCTTATAAGAGCAACTCCTCCTACACTGATTAATGTATTTAAATAAAACTTCATACAACGATAGTACACCATATGAAAATTATTGTGCATGAAGAAAAATATTTTTGTTCTGACAATTTTAAGGGGATATAATTAGACTTAAAAAATTTACTTGTTATGAATTTTGTGAGCACATGCAACTCCTCTTACACCCTTCCATGGTCTACACTATTCATTTGATCCTGTTTTTATGGGAGTTATGACCCTTTTGCAATATAGGTGGAAGTATAACTGATGTCATGAAATACATAACTTGGCGGAGGTGAGGGGTATTAGTAAGCCATCCTGACGACAGCTCTAGTTACGTTTGACTGGTAGTAATGTCATTTTAGCAAAATTTCTAGACTCATTTTCAACATGATACTAAGCTTATCTAGGCGCCAGGCTGTAAAATATTTAACTTTTTGGTTGATTTTATTTAAAACTATTTTTACTTTAATCAAACACACTGCCTTATTGGGGTGATTGTTTTGAGAGTAATTTTGATGTTTAATATGTTTTTTGCCAAAATAATAAAGATTTTAACATAGCTTGACACTTGTGTTTAGGAAAAGAATATCAAGAAAGTCGAGTTCGGAAACGGGAGCGTCGCCAGCCCGGGACCATCCCAAACCTCCCGTACTTACACTGGGAGAAGACAGGACAAGCACCAGCCGGGCCTTTCTCTGTAAGTGTATTCTAAATGTTTTTTTATGTGTTCTGTTGCAGATTTTCAAAAGTTTTCTCAAAAGAATTTTTAAAAACCTGTGATCGATATTTTGAAAGATCTGAGGAATATAAAATCTAACCAATTATTTGGCATCCATCTTTGATGTCATGCTTTATATTCACAGATCTTCAGGATTAAATGTTACTTAGAAGCAGTATCTTATATATAAACTATTTTTAAAATCTTATTTAGTGTTTTCAATTATTATATTTCATGTCAAAGATAATTGTTTTCCAGTATTCAGATTAGAATTGGAATAAACACAGATGATGTATAGGTATACCATGTAAATTATTATTATATAGATTTTTAAGCTCACCTTAAACAAAGCTAAAAGGAGTTATTCTGATCATGGACCTGTTATATTTCATTTGTTGAAAGCTTTCTTGTTATCTCTAATCCCCTCAGAACTGGTTAGAGAGATGTGGTCAAAGAATCTTTATATAATGACTCATTATGACTTCTAGGTGTGCACAAGCAAAGATAGTTTCAGTTAAATAATCTAAAATGGCTGATTGGCAGCCATCTTGAACATTTTGTTTTTTGTATCACCTCTACGATGGTAAGGCACATAGGAACGGTACATGTTAAAATCTTGATTACAAACAACTCTTTTTAGTGTGCCAACAGTGGCTATCTTGAATTATTTCTCTCCTACATTAAAGAAGAAAGAGACTTTAAATTATCTTAAATTGATAAAACAGGATGTATAGATGTTCTGGAATAAAACAGTTTGATCATCAAATGTTTCGAAGATGTCAGCCATATTGATAATGATGTAGCATTTCTCATGATTTCAACAAGCCACTTATACAGGGCTTTCAAATACTAGATGTGTGCAAATTATGTTTTATGCTTGAAAAAATTGTGGGAATAAACGATCCATGATGATTGACATAAGTAGAGTTATCTCCCATGTGTCTGTAGGGAAGATAACTCCAACATTCTTTTGTAATGACTATGATTCTCTAACTATAGGGATATTACTGTCAAGGTCGACCACACACAGTAAGTAGAAACAAAGATTGATTGATGTCGGCAGAAAACTTAATAAAAACCAGGTTTTTCAACTTTGACCTTCAGCTGATATTTGACATTTGAACCTTTATTCATTTGACCTTTAGTATAATCTATTAAGGAGAAGCTATAAAGAATATTATTACTAACTTTGCCTTCTACACAGTTGTAACATTGAACTCATGATCAGTAATGTATTGTGCAACACTTTATATAAGGAAAGAGAAACTGGAACAAATAAATTTTGAACAGTTTTGTATACCTGTATTTTGATTAATTCTGAATGTTTTTATTTTTTTTTATTTAAATTTTTGAATACTTTTGTAATTGTTATCAATAAAAGCCTCCAAGTTGTGATGAAGGTCAAAGGTTAAATATTGAACTTAATTAAACAGACAACTTTCAGTGATTTCTAGTCCATCTGGTCCAAAGGTTCAAAGTTGACTTTCCTGTAGAAATGCTGTCCGTCTGTTGTTCGTGCTTTCAATTTCTCAAAAACCACTGGCCAATTTCAACTTATCCTGGTAGGAAGCACATACTTGCCAACTTTTCAAAAATTTCATGGGGTGATACCATGTGTCTTCAACTTAAATTGTTTACAAAGTACTTACAGTGCACCCTATTTGGCAAAGAATAGTCTAAAATGACACCCTTTCTGTTGCTTCATGCAATGTAATAATTTGATTGGAGATTAAAACAAGATTTATTTAAAAAAGAAGATGTGAAAAGTTAAAAATTAGGATAAAAAATCGGGAGTCTCACTCTTAAAAAGGGAGACTTGGCAAGTATGGAAGCATCTTTGGGTCGATCGGGAAACAGATTCAAATAATGGAGCTTAGCAATAAAGAGGCATTACTAGAAACTATGTTTCAAATTTTAGGGTCAAAGTTTACCACTGTTATGTTATAACTACTATTTTGATTAATATTTTTTTGTTTAACTTTTCCAAATTCACTTTGTGACATGTGGGATTCCGATTTGATTTCATATGATGTGTATCGGTCCAAATGGGTCCCCACTAGTGGGTGGGAGTGGCAAACGGCAAATATTTTGAAAAAAAATTGAATTATGCTCATGTTGCAACCTTTTGACATGGAGCATTAATCAATTTGATGTTTTAGGCCTGACCCTGAGGTCAAAGATAGTTTATGTATATAGGGATGAAGTTCCAGATGTATTTATACTGCTGTTGTAACAGATGGATGTTAAGGCTCACTGGGGCTCTTGTTAAAGCTTGATTTACTTGATTGCTGCCTTTTGTGTTTGCTTAATTAAAGAAATTAAGTGTTAATATTAAAAAAAAATTTAAGCCTATAAGTCATAATGGTATGGCCTTAGAAACGGGTAGTAAGTAACCATTATGATGCCGGAGAATTATTTTCAATTTTTTTTTATAAACTTAAATTTTTACAAACATTGTAAAACAGATTTTATGTTTGAAATATTTTGATTCCGCTGGAGAAAACACTAACAGAAAATTCTTAGAATATAAAGTACATATTTAAACTAAGTTGACCTTATGAGTGTTGTGTGTTGCTTACCAGTCAAATAACAATTGTTGAGGTGGATGAGTTGATTTTAAAGAATGACTTGGTTTTTTTTAAATGACTCGAAGAAGAATAAATGAATGTATTTGTTGCTTGCCTCAATGGAGGACAATTTGCAAATGGTTGACCTATTTTGAATGGATGTTTTGCTTACTAAGGCCATACAAAATTAATTACTTGGTTCTCAGGCCACTTTTTGAAAATTTAGATTATAGGCAGGGAAGAAATTTTTTTATTATCATATACGAGATGATGAATGTTTTAAAGAACTTGTAAGGACTTTACATCAAATTAAGATATTTAAATGTATACTTTGCAACAGCAACAAAACAATTGTCAACAAAATGAGTGATGAGGGAGGACCTGAGAACCAAGTATTCAATTGTTTTTGCCTAATAGTAAATGTTTTTGTTGAGTTCCAGCGGAAATTATCAAAGGATTTATTTTAGTTTGTGCTGAATTTTACACAGAGCTTTTTTAATATTATCTTAATACTTTCAACAGAGTCAAGAAAATCTGTGCTCAAGATTTAAGTGTTAAAAGGAATATAATTCAAGTAACAAAATGTGTACTTTAAAGTTATCTTTTGAAATGTCTCATGTAGGATAGATATATATATATATATATAGCATATCTAGTATAAAAAGTGACAGCAATGGTTTAACCCATTGACCCTAAAGTCACATTTAGGCTCTTTCAAAACAATGAATGGAACCGTCTACTGTTAAATCCGGTGGTTAATGAATTATATTATATACAGTGGGAGTTTGCATGTCAAAGAACCGCTCAGATTAAACTTAAGGAAACTACACCGGAGTATCGGGTCTCTTGGATTTTTTAATTTATATTTTTTCCCCCTATATAACAGAGTAAGGAGAGGAGATATCAATTTATCCTTTTACAAAAAATGTATTATTTTAATTTGTAGCATTTTCTTTGAGCAAAAATGAAAATTCAAATATATATATTCTCAAAAATACAATATCCAGTGTGATCTGCAAAATTGAGCGACACAGTAAGACTAGGCTGGTGTGGGTGTTTATTTCCATTACATGAAGTAAATATGTAAATCATCAAATTCAGTCATATCCTATTAAAATAAAACATGTGTTTTGACCTTGATTTGACCTTGTAGGCCCTAAATACACAGACTTTGGAAGAAATGGAAATGTTGACCAAACCAGATGTTACAACAGTGGGCGTGAGACTTGAGAGCCCTCTACACCTACCAAAGCTTCCCGCCCTTGTAGATTGTAAGTATAATATAACTGCAACCATTTATTACATTATTAGCAGTGATATACGTATTTGACCTAATTTCTGGAGAGCGTTGACTTACATTTATTCACAGTGTTTGGACAGTAATATGGTCCTAATATGTAGACCCTCTACTTGTCTAATTTTGTTATGCATCCTTGGCTCTTATTAAGTCGAATGCAATTGTGTGATTGAGTTAGAAGATAAAACGATATCTTCATTTTTGAGTTTCCATATAGAAAGAAATTACTTTGTTGATTGGCTACTGTGTATTGACCAATCAAAATACAGCAATATTAATGTGCCTTGGATTAGAAAAAACAAAATGGCTGCCATATCCAACTATAGTTGTGCAATTTATGTTGTACTGAAAACACGTATTATATGCAAACCTTATATAACAAGATATCATTATTGATACTAGACAGACAATTACCACTGCACTGCATGGTTTTTATAGTCCAGCTTTCTTCAGTGAACTCTTCATCATAGGAGACACATACAGTAGTTGCTAACTCTTCCCATTTAAGAGGGAGTCTCCCTATTTTTCACAGACAATTTTCCCTTTTGACATTGGTATAATTCCTAAACCTTGCTTATCAACTTGCTTCAACTTGGTGTATTGCACAGAACTGCTTATATGAGGCAGTTTGCACTACTATTTGGTCATATTGGGCATTGTATATAGGTATTTAAAATACTTTAAGATTTTGCTACGCGTTTTCAAAAAGTTGGCAAGTATAGAGACAGGTCAAAAGCTTAACAAACTCTTCATTATAGAAAATAGATAATTGGTTTGGTTAATCAAAATGTTTTGCTTTTCAAGTTTTAAGGAAGTTTAGTGTTGATATGTGTATATATGATAATATATATATAATTCATGATTTTGCAATTTTCTTTTTAGCTAAATTCCCATTTATACAGTCAATATGTAAGATTTATGAACATTAAAAACAATTTTTTCTTTACCTCTTACAATCTGTGCAGAATAAATGTAATAATTTTTGTCTTATTATTCTAACATCTTAAATGTAAATTAAAACCTTTTTGAAAATAGACCTTACTTTTTAAAAATATTTTCTGTAGACTTGATTGCTTTGTTTCAACATTAATGTTTTATTTCTAATTAGTTAAGTACTGCAAGCGTACACCATAAAGAATGGCTTCTTTCTCAGTTCTGCAAGTTAAATAATGAGCTTATTTCTTTCTGAAACTCTCTGAAGTCTTCCACATAAGTTAAACTGAACATTTCTTGTTCAGTGTTTCTGATAATCAGTTGCTAAGATTTGTGGTCTTATGTCGTCTACACATCAGTTAGTGGCTATTATTGATACACGATGACCATACTAATGAATATACTTAGTAAGTGGTGATGTCCAAAAGTGGATAATTATTTTACAGGGTTTGGCCAGATCAAGAAATAAGATGATTTTTTTTTTTTTTTTTTACTTGACCTCCCCATTTCCAGAATGAGACAAGAAGTTTTAAGAATAGATGAATTCAAGATTATAAAAAAACGGTCACAAAAAACTACAATTTGATCCTGTTGTTAATTTTCTCAAATTTCGTCACATGACTAAATATACAAACTGTACTTGTTAATAATATACAAACTGCACTTGTTTTTAATATACAAACTGTACTTCTTAATAATCTTTTTAGACTTTCTATTACACTTTTCTTTCTCTACAGTGTATAAAAGCCAAAAGCCTTTAAAACTATATTGTATATTGTTAACTCTTCTTATGATGCTCACTAACTTGAAGTCTGTCTCCATAGATGTACCACTACAACACAGGTTGTAATGGGAGTAAGGTTTCAGTGAGTCAAGGTACATTGTATATGTGAGCACGGTTTGAGTGAGTCGAGGTTCATTGTATATGTGAGCATGGTTTGAGTGAGTGGAGGTTCATTGTATATGTGAGCATGGTTTGAGTGAGTCGAGGTTCATTGTATATGTGAGCATGGTTTGAGTGAGTGGGGGTTCATTTTATATGTGAGCACGGTTTGAGGAGTCGAGGTGCATTGTATATGTGAGCATGGTTTGAGTGAGTCGAGGTTCATTGTATATGTGAGTTTGAAAGTTGTACAAATACACAACATTTTATATTTTATATATTATAATTAAACAGTATATAAACCTGTATACATTGACGGTTATTCAGAAATCTGTCTATTATAAAGAGGTATATTTAAACAATAAATCTCATTGATTTTAGAGAATAGTTTTCAATATAAAAGGTAAATGAAAGTAACTGATGTGTTATTAAAACTTGTACTTCAGTGTTATCTTTAATTTTATTTGATTTTACTTTAGCACTGAAGCAGCCTGTTCCTGAGAAAGAGATCTTCCCCAAGTACATCCTGGACTTTGAAGCGAAAATGAAAGGCTACCATAGGATGCAGCTTCAGTCACAGCAGGTAAATATGTCAAAGTCAGGGTAATGAACGGATGAACTGGGCCCCCTACATCCCCCTACCCTACATGCCAGTATTATGATTTTTAGCTCTCCTATACAAAAAATAGGAGTGTTTTCTAAGTATCCTCTCCCTCACCGTCCCACTTGGTTCAAGATTTTGGGCAAGCTGTTTTACATTGTAAAATAGTTTAAGCAGCTGCTTGGAGGTTCCTTGGCAACATACGAGACCATAGTTGCTCATTATTGGTCCCAAACACAAAGTCTTTTTAAAGTTTTTGGGCAAGCTCTAAAGGTAAAAGTTTTTGGGCAAGCTCTTTTGAACTTGATTAAACAGTGATTTAGCACAAGTACTAGGATGCTGATATTTGGCATGAGGGTAGTTTGAGGGTATAAGATTCATTTAGCAGAATGAAATCGGAAATAAAAATTTCCAGGTTAAAGTTTTGCTGCAAGTGTTGAAATGCACCAGTATTCAATCAAGTATATGTACCGGGGTGCTGATATTAGGGTAGTTTTTTGGTCTAAGACTAATTAAGTAGAGTGATTTGGGAATATCTTTTTTAAGATATTTTTATGCCTCAATCAATAATTAATTATGTGCACTAGGATGAAGGTAGTTTTGAGGTGTAAGGTTCATTTAATACAATCAAAGGGGACATTTCTTGTTCGATCTGTTATCCAAAATGGTGACCTCGGATGCATGGCACATGCAATGTTTCAGAGGCTGGCTTTTACCTACATTTTCCATTCGAATGACCATTTTTAGGACTTGGGGTGTCCTGTTACTGTGTTTAAGAAGAATGGTTGAGGTCAGTTCTGTGGTAACTTAAAGTCCTACATCAACCAAACTTACATGGCTGATGTATCTAAGGTTGTATAGCACATTTCGTGTTTCGGAATGCTGGATTTGACCTACATTTTCCGCTCGATTGACCATGTTTAGGACTTAGGTTTAGGTTAAGAAGAATGGTTAAGGTCAGTTCTGAGGTAACTATAAGTCCAACATCAACAAAACTTATCTAAGTATCTAAGGATGCATGTGTTTCAGAGGCTGGCTTTTACCTTCATTTTCCACTTGAATGACTATGTTTTGGACTTAGATTTTGTTCTAATACTGTGATGAAGAAGAATAGTTAAGGTCATTTTTAAGTTACTTCAAGTCCTACATCAACCAAACCTGCATGGCTGATGCATAGCACATGCTTTTTTCAGAGGCTGGATCTGACCCTAAATTGACCACTTGAATGACCATATTTAGGACTTTGTATTGATCCAGATACTAGTACTCGACCCTAGGGGAAGGGGATTCAGGTTTGTTCAAATGATGGGGCTCGACCCCCAGGGGGCACCAATAGGGGGCCAAAAGGGGGAACATTTATCAAAACTTCAAAAATCTTCTTCCAATAAACTAGAAGGCATAGAGCTTAATGTTTTGGTATGTAGTAACTTTAGGGCATGTAGAACCAAGCTTGTTCAAGGCTTGACTCTGGGGTTAAAAATAGGTTACACATT
>JAUMGZ010206137.1:0-12228 GCA_032359645.1 Pododesmus macrochisma | reverse complement strand
AATTTTTGTTCACCCTAAGTGTTAAAAATCTTAATTGTACATATATGTATTATTGTATACATTTATTTTAAAAAAAAGTTTTTTACAACGATTGAAATACAAGTTATTACAACTTATGTCAAAATCTCTCTCGTTGGCACGGATGGTAGCGCAATGGATAATTTCTGTGGAAAGAAACCGGAGTGACCAGAGGAAACCCACGTGTTCAGGTTGGCGTAACTTTCAAATTCTATAAGGTCTGTTGCACATACACTTTTAAAAACCTGTCCAGTATATATTCCTTACAACTTAAGTAAATCCAAAAAAACATTGAACATTATCACAAAGGGCTGTTACAGAATTAACCATATGGGAGGGGTGGGAGGCACCTGCATTTATATATTATGGGTGGTGGGGTTCAATCCAGATCTGCCTACCATTCCTTATTTTAAATCAGTTTTAATATTTGAAGGGTAGTGGGGCCATCCCATGCGGTTAATTCTTAAATAGCCCTAACTTTATTTTCACTTTTTTAAAGGCAGGTAACTACATGTGTTCCTAAGGTTATATACCAAGGGAGATAATTATACCTTAACTGGAGGTTCAGTAGGTAGGGTGATCTGGTGGATTTTCTTGTTGTTCTGAGCTAGTGTGAACACTGTATCATCAGGTCCTATAGCAGCACCATAACAAGGACATGAGTACGCCACTGTTCTCTTGTTGATAGCTTCGTCCTTAAAGTCATACTTCAGACTCTGGACGTTTTTCTTCAGGTCTGTTAAAAATAAGTACATCGTGTCATGAGGTCAAAGTTTATTTTACATTGCTTGACCTTCACCGACTGACTACAACGCTTAGACCAAAAATATATTTTTGCTTGCTTTGAAAAATCATGGTTTTTAATTATAAATGGTCATCAAAAATTTCTGAAAAACAATAATAAAACAAGGCAAAATATTTTTATGATTTCACTTTCCAATCTACCCTAAAGTTTTGTGCCATCAAGAAGAGGAAGCAGAAACACAACTTAAGAAGTTCTAAAGTGCCTTATCCTGTACTCCATTTCAATATGTAAGCAACATACTTGTGAATATTAGATAGGAGTTGACTGATGATTCTTGTATGCTGGTCTTCAAACCTTTGATGTTCTCCGTTTACTCTAAAAATTCTCCCTACCTACATACCTACTCACCACCCATCTTGTTGGGATGGTGAAGAGAAACTGACTGTATATTAAGGTGGGCCTTATGTGACAATTTAACTTTAATTATGGAAACATTTTAAACAGCAACTTTATTGCACATGAGATATGTGTAGTTAAAGTTACTAGTTAACTCAGTGACTGTTTCACACTTTGCAGAAAAAGTTAAGAATTGTTCAAAATGATTCACAAAGAATTTATACAATATAAAACATTGGGTAATAAAACTTGTCAAGACACATCATTTAAACACTGTTACTATATATTAATTTGTTTACTAATGTTAATTTAGTTACCACATATAGGCAAAAACAACACATTTCAAATACCAAGCAATAACAGTAAAAAGAAGTTTGCCTCTCAAGTTTTATATATTGTATACTTTTCACAAGGGCACTGAAAGCAGTAGTTTAAAGAAGTCATAAGGGGACATAACTCTGTTGATATCAGTAGGTTAATAGTGAATATCAAACTTGTTGCAGCTTTCATGGTAATAACCCTTGCCTTGCAGTTTGAAATTAATTGTCTTCTAATTACTTAAGATACTGATCCAAAACTGGTTTCAAAATCTTGAAACAGTTCTGGAACATTTGGGTGAAATAAAATGTCTTATGATTCATTAAATGAATCTTGTTTTTCAGATTGTTCTTTTTTGTCAAAAAGGAAGGAAAAGAAATCTAGCGACCAATTCCACCACATCTGAGAACCAAAGAAAATTCTCTAATTTACATAATTTTTTATAAATAATAAACATAAACCTAATTCATAATAATCGTTTTGCTACAAAAAAAACCAGTAACATCATAAACACACAATGTTTCAACCTCACAAGTATTATTCAGTATCTTAATCCCAACTCTTACATTTTATCACAATTTCAAACGAATTCACAGTATTAGTTTAATTTGCTAAAAAAAACAAGTCACATCATAATCACACATTTCAACTTCAGCAGTATTATTCAGCTAGCTTCCTTAGCCCAATTATCCTTAAACATATATGTATATCACAACTTCAACCAAGTTCATATTATTAGTTTTGATAAAAAAAACAAGTTACATCATATCTTTTTAATCACACAATGTTTTCAACTTCAGCTGTATTATTGGACATCTTCATCCCGAGCCTTACCTTCTTGATCCATTGACTCAATGTCATAGCCTTTAAATGCTGCATTCTCTGGCAAATTATTGTAGCAACTCTATATTTATCACATTAATTACTAATGTTTTATGACCATGGGAAACACAACAAATTTTACCTTTTTTTGCTATTAAAGTATAGTTTACAAGTGAATTCTAATTTTACACTTAACACTTCAATTAATCGAACTCAGAATATTTAGTAGGACAAGCGAATGCTCATTTTAAACTAAAAATTTTAATTCATCAAATTCTCAAAAGGTTTAATTTTTGGGCTGAATTGAACAAGTAAAAATCTTTTCCTTGCTTTAAGTTATCAAATTTAAATAAGTTATTTGCATCTGAAAATATGTTCATAAAACACTGAATAAAGTGATTCATTAAATGTTTCCTCAGTGAACTGTCAACTATTTGCTTTTATTTCAAACAGCATTTCAATAAAAACTAAATTTACCTTTAATGATTTCATCCCGGAGCTCAAAAACGACAAGACTGGTGGCTCCATTTCTCTTGTTTCCACTGTTGTTAGCGGTTACGGCAACCTTGACAACTGAATCTGTGCTGACGTGGGTCGACAGGGATTGAATTTCACCACTAACCGCTATAAAGGTATAAAAAAATAACCTTTTTAAATAAATAAATCCAATAAAGTTCTGGTGTGGCCAACAGTTCTTTTTAATTCTTATCAGACAGTCTTGAATGTAGAAAGGATGACATCTGAATAAGAGGTATTTATGAAAATACCAACAAATGTAAAATGGCAATAAAAACACACATAAAAACATATCACATACATATTTGAGACAAGTCACAATACATCTGTAGATATGTAAAACAAAAATAAGTTTAAGGCAGTCTGAATTTATTTTCCATTTTATGCAATTTGAATTTGTGATAAAAAGGTTGTGTATACCAACATTAATGTAAGCAAAATATAGCAGTTAATAATAACAGTTTCACTCTCAACAGAATGGATGAAATATTTGGTAATATTTACCAGTGAATTCTATTAACCAGAATTTTGAGGAAGGGTGGTCTAATTAATAACATACCGGTAGATCAATTTAAACAAACATTGTAAAAAAATATAGCAATTAACAGTTTATTCCTCAACTAAATGGTTAGAAATATTTGACTATTTTTACCTGTGAATCCTATCGGCTGGAATTTAGAGGAAGGGTGACCATTAACAACAAACACAGACTCATCATCAGATCCAGCCAGTAGGTATTTGCCATCGCCATCAAATCTGTTATATCCCAGAATGCATCATAAGTTTCATGCAACTAATTAATCAATCAATCAATTAAAATTGATTTTTCATTTTTAGAGGTGACAACAGTTTATATAAAGTGAAAGAATTATTTATCTATGAAACCAATATAAGGACTCGCCTCACCATTATGTAGTCATGATCGTACCATCGTGTATGGGCTAAATATTTCACCCCTTCAAATTACTTCCAGATGGACTAAAATTTCAAATTACTTACGTAAGATGAGTGACCGGTCCACTGTAGAGCCTTAATGCATGGACAATCCTGGGTTCTTGGACACTGGTCAAGTCAAAGAAGTAGACATATCCACTGGCTGTACCAATAGCAACCATCTTAAGCATGGGGCTAGAGGCAATGGATATAGCCTGCAAGTAAAGACACCAGTACATATTTAATAGATTATTTGGTGTGACATGCGCTGTTTGTGTACATTTTGTAATATATAATTAGCATAATAACAGCTTATAAGATATCTTCAATATATAAAAGCAAGAAAGAGTATTGAAGTAGTTTTACATAACCAGTGATCATTTTACTCTATTTTTGAAAAAAGTAATTAATGTGTTCTATAAATAGAATTCACATATCCCTTCCAATAAGGTTTTGCTTGATGTCCCTTGTTAATTGGTAGCATATTGACTTGATGCATGCCCTTTACCAAGATATTAAAAAAGAACATGTTTATGAAACACTTATATGCTCAAGCCACTGTTTGATTGAGAGGTGGCCTTAAATTAATTTTGACCAATGACTTAAAATCTAGATGAATCAAAATAAAACAATAAAAACTCAATTGTTGCTAGGTTATTACAAAAATGACTGCTTTCAACAAATACTTGACGTTATATCAACCTGAGATTTATTTTACTTAATATGTTACATTTAATTACCTGTACACCAACACAAGAGGAGGAGACTAAAAGTCCAGTTTCCATTGCCCAAACCTGCAACTCCCCATCCTCACGCACAGACTGTATATACAAATAAACAGAAATTATAAAACACTGCCAGAGCTGCAACATTATTATATTGTTTTTGTTTCAATTTTTATAACCATTATGTATAAATATACAAAATTTGTACACTGTATGTATCATAAAATTAAGCAATATACAGTCATGTGTTTATCTCAGAATGTATGTTTTATATAAAAATATTAGCTTCAGTAAAAAATAAACATTAACTATGAGATTAAATGTTTGATTCAACGTCCAAAGGAACTTTTTTTTTTGTTATAAGATTAATCAATCGACATGAACGCTTTTTCATTCAATTATAATTCAGCTTCACTACAAGAGATCTTTTATCAGCAAGTCCAAATATAATTTTATTGGATAATATATAGGAGGCAAAACCTGGTTCAAGTTTCTGTTCATTGCGCAGTTCACTGTGCAGCACCGATTGTCAGATGTTGCACAAAAATTAAGTCACAATTGAACCAAAACTGGATAGCATAATTAAATGATAAATATGATATTATATATAAACACGTGGTTTGCAAAACATTTTTAAACACTGCTACTAGAAAATGTAAACACTGAATTTGAAATCAGTTATAAATATTTTGTGTAAAAAAATAGTGTATTTAGCTTAAAATTTTACTTTTGAGATGGCCCTTATCCCTATTTGCCTGGTGTCCTCCCCCAACTTTTTGGCTTATAGTTATAAGTATTAAAGATAATTTAATGCAGTACCTCTTATACAAAATGGTCAAAAGTTCTATTGCAGAATTTTTTTATATATTGGTTTAAGTGTTAAAATTTGCCATTTCTGTGTTATTTCCCATTGAACTTCATGTAAAATCCGATTTCATTTTGAAACAGTCCCATTGCTTCACCTGTCCTCGTAACATGCCTTTTTTATTTGCTCAAAATAAACCTTAAGATAATGTGTCCATTACCATTTTCTGTGAATGAAATGAAATTCTCGGGCATTGCAGATTTCGGCCAATTATATTAGATTCAGCCTCCTTAAATGAAAATTAGGCTAATATGTTCATCTGCAATGTGTATTAAAAATATACTTTGAAAGTAGCTATATCAACTTCAAATGACTCCAACGACACAGTAAATAAATACGTACCACACAGTAAGAACTGCCACATAAACAGCCAATGCCTACAATGTTACCCCAGTGGATGTCCTTTAGTAGCTTCATAGACTCTGTATTACCAGCCTCATACAAATGTAACATACCCTGCAATAAAGAATAAAAAAGTATGTAGAGATAGAATTTTGTGCATGTTTATATCAAGAAGGAACTGTATGGCCTTTTGCCCATGTGTCCCACTTTAAAGCTTAAACATTTCCAGTGAGAAATATATACTCAAAGATTTTGTTTTTAAGTTGGTTTGAGTTTATCTTTTTAACTTACCAGTATTATGTGTTATATTAGGACAGTGTCTGTGACAGGATCTACCCTATGTAATACCAAGCCTTCAGTGTCTTGTACTATGCAATGATTTTAATATAATTTTGTTGCAATGGTTGTCCTTTTGACCAACAAATGATAGATTTTTCATAATTCTTTCACTTTTGGCAGTTTATGTTGCTTAAATCATACATTGCTGGTGAGTACTTTATGCAAGAAAGAAAATTTATGAGAAATAAGTAAAACATAAAGGCATACTTTTGACTCTTTTCATTGCATATAATATGTTGAATGCAATATTTAGTCTTTTTAAAACATTTTTCATCACTCTGTGGAGGAAGAGTCATATAATTTATGGATAAATTTAGCTTTATCAGAGAAGCCAGGACTGTAGGTAGTTGATTTATATATCATTTGAACATTCTTTAAACAAAATTCTGATACCCAAAATATTAATTTCAGGGAAGGCAGAATTTCAGGAAAACTCTTCAAAGAACTTGATACCATTTGAGATCCAAGAGCAATATGACAGTAGCTTTGTGAGAATGCCAGGGATGCTGTAGGAAAGCCTTTCGGGTAAAACTCTTTTAGGAATTTAATTCATACCATTTTAGAAACAAAAACAGTTTGAAGATAGCATTGGTAGAACGTAAGAAATAGTAATTCAGGACAACTGTTCTACAAACTTATTTTATACCATTTCAGACCCAAGGAAAAACCATTCTAAGAACTTTAAAATTCAAACCATGTAAGACCCAAGAGCAATATGACGATTGCTTTGGGAGAACACGTACGTACTAGAGATAATTATAAAGGACAGAATTCATAAAACTTTTCTAGGAACTTAATAAATTCATACCAATTTAGACCCAAGAGCAATATGACGATAGCTTTGTGAGAATGCCAGAGAGGATATAGGATATCCAATATGACTCTGCTCAATAACGTTGAACTCCCCGCCCTTCGTGCTTATAAGTCTCAATACTCCATCGCGTCCTGCAGCGTACAAGCCCTTCCTGTGGAGCCCGATACAATCCAAACTGCCATCCTGAACCATAGAGCTAACGTCATCTGTGACTGAAAAAACGAAAATTTACATTCACAAAATATATATATATATATACAATGTGTGGTGTTTAATCAATCTGTTTATAGAATATCAAATTTCATGCAAGGAATTTTTGTCTGTGTATTAAAGTGGTATAAATACAAAATTTAATGTAAATCATTTGACCAAATGAAACATGTTTCATGTGAAAACAACGAAAATAATAAAATAAATAAACAATGTGACATGAAAGGACATCTTGTACTGATTTAAGAAATTGAATAATGAACTCAAATTTAAAAGACTTATTTCAGGCGTCCATGCATGTGCTATTGACGATTAAAGTAATCATATTGCTACACAATTAAATTGTCAAGTGAGGTATACTAAAGAATGTCGAAAAAGTCTTTACTGGATAGCAACTACAGTATGAATTACAAATTTCTTTATAATACCCTAAGCAAATTTCATTCAATAACTACAGCATTTTTTACTCTTAAATAACAATTAACAGACTAGAAACACTGAGCTTACAATAATACACCTAAAGTGTAATATAATTAAATTAACATATATATCTTATATGATTATATCTTGAGGCGCTCCCGTTTATATGGTTTTCTGATTTGTCATGCACAAAGCTGAATGTGATCAGAAAACAGAAGCAAGTCAAGATATAATTTCAATTAGATTGTAAACATATGTTCTAAATGTGAAAAGTTAATAATGGACCTTTGAAACTGCAGTTAACTTTTTATACTAAACAAGTGTACATTCAAAATGTCGTTAGTTTCAAGGTCACTTGCTGCATTATGTTAACACATTCAAAGCTACTGGCACAGACATAAAGGCTTCACATATACAGGAAATCTGCAGCCCAGATTATAGACAGTATCACAGTAAAGCCAACATAAAGATATTAGAAATACAATTAATGCATCTTTAATATGACATACAGCATAAATATTTTACATTTCAACAAATATATTTATCAAATTTTTACAAAAAGTGTACCTAAAACAAACACAAGCTATATACACACTGATCGAACTAAAAACCAGATGTACCAAACTGCTCATGATTTTCCATCATCAGAGATGTGTATGGTAATCACAATAAACCATACACAAATCAAAGTAACCATACAGGTACCATTCTGAAGAAGAGGAAAGTCATGAGGAGTTCAATGGTACATTTGATTTTTAACTCAACCACTGTGATATATATATATACACATGTATATAAATATGCAGCTGAAGAAAAAAGCATTATATTAACATTCACAGTTAAAGCGCATGACAATTGTTTTATGATAAATCAATAATTCACAAAGACTTGGAGTAAAGTTATTAACCAAATATTCTAGCATATTTTTAATTACCTTAGCAAAAGCTCGTTTTGTATTACCTTAATATTTTAATCCATAAATCTATCAAATTAGTTTAGTCATAGCTTGTTTACCCTCTCAGCAATAATTAAAATAATTGTTTTCTCTTATTTAGTATTTTTTTGTTCAATGATAACATGAGTGAACAAATCTTTAGACTGTCAATCACAAATGGCGTCACATCTCATATGCACAAAGGCCTGACATTTTTCTATCATATTCAAGCATTACAGATTCCAACATTTAGCAAGTCAAAAAAAAGAAGCACATTAACTTATAAGACATTTTAACCCAGCTTTGTGAATTAATGATAAGATATGTATTGCACTGGCAGACACTAGTTAGCTGTAATTGTACAACACAACAATCTTACCGTTGTAACCACCCATCCGTACACTTTTTCTGGAACCTAAGACATGTGGCAAATAATAGTTGACAAATAAATATGTGGCCTAACTTATCTCAGCTATGTTGTAAGGTTTTGGTATTGTTTTAACCAGTGTGACTCCTTTCCATCAATGCACAACCGATATACCATTAAACTGCATGAATTATTTCCACTGAATTATCCCCCTTACAGTATTTGTGGATTTTACCTCAAGTACCTTCTTAGTTTCTTAAAAAGTGTGGCATATTTCATCCTACTATTCTTTAAACAAAAACATTGCTGTTAATTGTAAGTCATATTAATGCCATTTACTATACTTTGTGCATAAATTATACAATTACCAACATTTGTAAATCATTGCATTAAATGTTTCATATTTACTACCAGGGGTTAACCTAAACAAAAATGAGAGAATAATAAACAAAAGCTTCTACTATGTATGGGTGCATCAAATTAAGCATGTACCTTATTTTTAAATAGTCCCTTCTATCTTTAGATAATAACAGGTTTTCACTGAAGTATGTTTACATTAATGAAGATTAATTTATTGTTAAACTGTATATTTTTATCTTTTAAGTTGTAAAAAGTCCTGGTTTACAACTCAAAATAAAATTACAAGCATAACACAAAGAAATTAAATAATCCCTGCTATTCTCTAAGGGAATTGTGAAAAAGTGCAACTTGTTTGTGCTTTGTTTACATTAGTGTGCATGTAGTATATGCTGTTAAACAAGGGTGAAAAAATAATCTTTGTATACTATAAATGTATATTAGTTCTGGTTACTGATCTGGAGGTTAATTACAGCTTATTGAAATATCTAAAACATTTGCTCCTGTCAGAAACTTTCAATACTAAATTTTAGTATTGGAGGATGCTGCTCCAGTTTAATGTTCCACAAGATTTCCATTAATCTATCTAGTTTTTAGATTAATCTTAATTATACTTATCAACACTGGACTTTTATAGAGAGCTAGTTTATAACAATGATATGTTGTAGGTATTCAAGGAATTTTTAAACACAAATTACGAACAATCTTAATTTATTTATTTACTCTATCGATCAAAATTTCAATTACAAAAAAATAACTATTATACAGCCTTTCTGGTTGAAACACGAATGATGGTACAAATATAACAGAACTGTTAAGGGTGCTTATATAGACCTACCATACTGTTGTAGATCAACTTGAGAAGGCCCTCTACTGGCACTAGCTGCACTGGTAGCTCTGGATTGTGGGGTTTCTGCTCGAGGAGGTGGGGTATACAGCAGTTTTACTTTAAATGTTTCACCATCAACCTAAATAGAATACATAACAAGTTAACTTGATGCACTTTGCTAAGTATACATGTAACATGTATTTGTTTGTACCTCATTTGACAAGATGTCGAGTGGTGCCAAAGGTATCATTATAGACCTAAACTTTTATTTTAAGTAGTAGAATTTAATACAAAACATTGCATTAATTTGAAACTTAAGTTCATACTTTATTATATTGATATAACAATAAACATTATTTTGTATTTCAAATTACTGAGATTGGATTTCTGTTCAAATGAATATTAAAAAAAAGAAAGTACAGTATATATTATTTAGTAAGTGAATTTCATGGAAATCAAAATTACACAAAATAACTCAAACACAACTTATATTTATTTAAGTACATATCTTACTCTATCACTGATTAATCTTACAATTTAGAATCAACAACCCTGATTTAGATTAAACTGAGTGTAGATGAACTAATTAACCTTTAAGAGTTGACCTCCTCGACAACCTATATAGATGTCGCCAGTTGTTGTCCAGGCTTGAGATAATGGTACAAGTTTTGGAGTGGTGTCCTGAATATCTTCTAGCTTCTCCTCCATGTCCCCGACAAGGCCAGCGATGGCTGTTTGTGGTACATCTACTGTGTAACGAGACATTCGTGTTGAGGCCCTCGTTGCAGTGTCTCTGTCTTTTTCTTCATCAAACCAAGAATTTGTGTTTTCTCTAGGAAGCTTGATTTTTCTATAAAAAAGATAATTCAGTATTCATTCTAAGGTGTGAAATGTTTTTGGGACAATAATAAATCAAGTTGTAATGGGCACCGCTTTTTTAGGGGTTAAGTAAATCAGCACAATGGATACTTTGATCAATAAGTGAAGAAGGCTCCTTGTTCTCAAGTGAAAAGAAATGCTTGCTTTATTTTCAGGTGATCAATTTAAATTTGAGTTTTACTACAAACAAATAATTTGAGAACTTTTATAAAACCTTTTCTAATAAAATGTCCCACACAGAAGATAAGTCTCAATACGCTTATCATTAAACGATTCATAACTAAAAGACTATTAATTAACCAGTAAGATGATGTGTTAATTTGTACTTTTATGATATATATATATATATTACACATGTTACAGTACCAAAATGTTGGGGATCCATCCCAACAGGTGACACATGTGTAGCAGGAAATGCTCACCCCTTTATGGACACCTGGTTTTGCTACTAAACTTTAAGTTTGTTATGTTTTCTATTTAGCCTAATAATAATATTTTGTTGGTATATACCTTTCCTTTTATTTGCCCATGTCCATAGACTAATAAAGTTGTTGTTGTTTTGTTTGAATATTGCCTTCTTTAGTACATGTTCATTGTATCAACTATCTATTACTTTTTTTTACACAAAAGGAGATAAGAAAACTTGCTTACTGTGGGAGCAGAAAGTAGTCTTTGTTGCTCTGCTCCACCTGCCATACTGTCAGTTCTTTCTCTGTTGTAATACACAGTTGTCGCCAGTTACCAGCATTGAATGTCAGACTTGTGAGGGGATTGTTGCTGATCTTGGTGGATGTTAGTTTTGTACCCGTTGTATAATGCCTGCATGATAAATGAACACAAAGAGATATTTAAAAATCCTGTGCATGATAAATGCATTTAAAAATTCTTACTTTTTACATTGAATATCAAAAGAAATGTAGTTTATATCTCACGTAATAATTAGCACTTAAATAATATTCTAGTGATTTTATTAGTTTAATTTATAGCTCAAAAATGTATGCTATTGTCATTAAAAACAAGGGATTTGGAGTATATGCTCTCTCTCTCTCTCTCTCTATCACTTACCACATGGTCAGTTCAAAGTCAGGTATACCAGACACACTGGCCAAATATTCACTGTTTGAAAATTTGAGGTTTCTGTATTCCAGCTGTGTTCCTCCTGCAATGAATTTTTTGTTAAATCAGCATTTCATAATATGAACAATTTTTACCAGCAATGACAAAGGTTCCAATGACACTATGAGCATGATGGGAGTTTTATTTGTTCAACTAAAAAAACCAGAAATAGGGGTATCTCTTATGCAAGGGATATATACATGTACTTTAAGGAGGCCGACTCTAATTTAATTGCCAGATATCTGCAATAGAGAATTTCATTTCCTTAACAGACAATGTTTAG
>JAUMGZ010206126.1:0-12228 GCA_032359645.1 Pododesmus macrochisma | reverse complement strand
CAGGTCCCTTGAAGTCTAATTACAGTGCAACTTACTCTAGCCACCACCTCTATAAAGAGACCAACTGTACATATAGACCACTAAAATCAGGTTCCTTGAAGTCTAATTACACTTATTTGTTTCTGTATATAAAGAACACCTACATATAAAGACCATTTCTTTCTGGTCTCTTGGGTGGTCTTTATAGATAGGTTTGACTTTGGCCAATCAATCTGATACTGTGACAGCAGGGTAGAGCAAAGACAGACACACTCAGAGTCAGTATAAAGTATATGTTGAACCTGACTGTTTGGATTAGCTTTACATACTGGTCCCTATATGGGTAATGTATCAGGGGGAAACAACCCGTCTACACCAGGATGATCTATTGTAGCTGCACAGTATATTGATTATCATTGATTTCACCACAAACAGAAAAAATATGGCTTTACCATTTTATGAATGGTAACGTTATGTAGGAAACATCTTAGTGATGTCATTAACATGGGTGGGTGCCTCTGACAACCAGCTTGTCAGTGGTCAGTAGGGGACCTCCACTGTAAAAATTAACATATAGGAAGTCAATTTACCTGAGCTCACATCTTTTTCTTAATTACAAGTATATGAATAAAACTTTGCATTCTATGAAGTAGAACTTCTCATCTTTCTGATGATGTATAATTTGTCACATTATCTTTAAAAGATAAAGGAGAAATTTCAAGGTGAAAGTTTGAACCTCTATTGGATACTGTAGAATCAGAAAATTTCATAGTGGTTTTAATTTCGTTTATTTCGTTGTTGTAAAAGATCGACAAAATTAAAACCATGAATAAATTTTTCACATACCTTCTAATAAGAACACCTCAAGTATTTTCAACAAAATTTTATGTCAACGAAATCACTTTATTTTCAAAACAACAAAATTTTAGCCCAATGAATATTTCTGATTCTACAGTATATGAAAGTCAATGATCAATATCAAGTTTCCTTGGAGGCAAGATTTAGAATATGGTTGCCATGGCATCTATTAACAAAAGATAGCTCAAAAGATACAGCAACAAGATGATCAAAAATAGCTACCATGGAAACCCTAAAATTTCTCTTAATGCACATTTAAACATTAATTTTTACAGGAATCATTATATGCATGATGAATAAATGTTTCCATAATTATACATAATACACTTTAGTTTATGAAGAAGATCAAAAATGAGATTCCTGTTTTAACAACCATTTTACTGTTAATTTAAACTTATATAATTGCCAGTATATTATAGCAAAAGGATAAGACACACGTTGTTACAACTCAATGGTTCTTTTAATGACAACTTCATGTATATGCCAATGAAGTCCATCTTGAACAAACATTTAATGCATAAAATATTTATTTGGGTATATTTAAACATCAAGTTATATCAATAAAAATAGGATCTGGTTCAATCTTCCAAATTCTTCAATGTAGCAAACAAAGATTAAAACATTTTTGAAGAAAAAAATTGATTGCTACATTTGACCTACTTTGAATAGTTTGGATTTACATGTATAAGTGACTTGTGTAGGTGTAAAGTTAACATGTGATCAATTTTCTTTAAGAACAAATATATTCTCTATTTTTGTTTTTTTTTCTCGAACTTTTACACCTTCTTGTCTAACATAAAGTTCAAAACCTCTGCACAGATGAATCGATAGTACAAAGAAGCACATGTTACTAAAGGTCACAACACCAGCTGCTGTCTAGTAAGTTTATACTTTTATACAAAAATATAGCTAACATAATATCAATCACCTCATTTATTTTATACCACAATTAAATATCATTTATGAATAACATCCCATTAAAATCTGTTTTCTGACCACCTTACACAGAATACCAACCTGTGTATCACCAAATTATGCCATTAATAAATAATAACGATTACATGTAAATCCAATTAGAGAATGCACTATCATTACACCCAAGTGATTGAGAAGATTCTTAAAATGTCTCTAACAAAGACTTTATAACATATAATATATTTTGCAAGTGATACTCATAATGTTTGAGTTTTAAACAATTTTTTCTTTAAAGAACAACCAAACAACATGTCTCAAATCATATTGCAATTGTTAAAATATAATGGACATAATAATGACATTTTAATTTTTACAGTGAAAATATTTTTAGAGTAACAAAATGTTGTTGTCTAAATATTAAAGACAAACGCAGTAGGTATTCTTCTACCTACGTGGTATCATTAAGTGTTAAATGTCATTAAAACAATTAAATTGAAACAACAAATTTTTGAGGATAGAAATACATATTCGAATTCTACCCAACACAATGGCACTAAACATAAATATTAAAATTAAAGACTTCATACAACTGCATAGTAGTAAGAGAGATGACACTGTATACCACCAGTATTATGCTGTTTCTGAGAGGTCGATTGGTTCAGCTTCAGGTAAAGACTTGGTCAGTGATACTTTGCCTTGTACTGTGAGTGCCTTAAACACAGCTAGAGTTCCAGCAAATGAGACACCAATCATCAGAAAGAACATTCCAGACCAGCTGTAATGAGTGGAGACATAGCCTACAATGGGTCCTTCCAGTACTGTGCCTAAACTACCAAAACCTGAAACACATCACAGGAAATCGTGTATGTAGGTTTTTGTAATCAATTATTCAAATTATAATAGGTGTTTGATACCAATGAAACATTTAAGTTTATTGCTCACTAAGACTTAGGTGACACATGAACATTTTTTTCTTTAAAAAATACAAGAAATGATTAATGTCCTTGTTTGTATTGTGTTGTAATATATAACAACGATGAGTGAATTTTGTAGACAAATAAAGGAATATTTTTTAGCTTGAGTTATATCATTTCAAAACAATATGCACAACACTATTTCTATTCTATATCAAACTTCCTGTACAGCGTCTTTACTTGTATATTGTTCCTATAACAAGAGACATTAGCAGTCATAGGAAGAATACCCTTGAGTTTCCCCAAAGATATAAAAACAAACTCTTTTGAATAGTAAGGATGGAAAGAATGCAAGAAAATAGACTCCAGGTATGTATAGATTGACCAAAAAAATTGTTTGTTATTGAACTAAATACTGAAATTATCATGTTGAACAAGTTCAAAAATACATTTCCATTTATAGTATTAGTGACCTTGACCTTAGATTTACACTATCAAAAATGCAACCAACGAAACTAACAATATAATGTGGAAACAAAGTCCAATAGGTTTTTCCTTTCCTAAAAACATACCAACTTTGGATTAATTCCAATCAATATAAAATTAAAAGACATTGTGTGGAAGGAACTCATCTTTAGAGAGTTATATTGAAGGACAGTGCCACAGTTAATACCTCCAATCCAATTAAATTAGTAGAAACAGAAATAGTAAGATATACATCACAGCATTTAACAACTCCTAAGCATGCTGACAAAATGAAGTTTTGATAATTGTAGGAAAGGCACAAGTATATCTTATTGGGTATGTCCATGCAATGAGCTTCTTAAACTACACAATACCTCAGTTATGCAAATTTTGACCTATGAAAAATATTACTGATATCATTGTGTTGTAATAAAAGCTAACAAGAAAAGACATTCAAGTTGTTTGCAATCCTACTTTAATTTTGCACAAATTTTATTGCGATGTAATTTTATGTTTGAAAAAAATATGTTTTAAACAAAACTAACGTATTCGTCTTTGTCCTTGGAGACATTGGTTGTCTTCCCTTTATCAGGGTGGTAAATAACAGGGACAAGATTTGTCTTTCTTTTTTTTACCGTATTTTCCAAATTAATAGTTGCTACTTTTTTCCCTAGCTGCCAAGACTACAGCATATATAAAGCAGTGAATTTTTTCGTGTATTTAAATGAAAAAATTAGTAACAAAATGGTCTCAATATTGTGTTTTTCTATTATAAAAGTCGGTATCATGGACAAGTTTTATATTCTTTTTATTGCAAAAATTAGATAGTTCTTGATGTTATATTTGGTTATTTTGGTACACTACAACATAGTATTTTGACTCAGGGCAATACTAATCACCTCCAGGACACATTATAACAGTTGAAAAGTGAAATATGTTGTCATTCATACCATTGACAAGTCCTACAGTAGCTGCAGCAGCATTCTTTCCATCCATCTCTCCTAATGATGCTGGTATAGCTCCACCTATAAAAAAATACAAGACATGCCATCACTATGACAAGTCTAATCAAATCTTTACATTCCAAACATAATCAGTGAAAATACAGGACACTAAGGACCGATTGAAACTTGTTTATAGGTTAATTTAGGATGTAATACTTTATAAAATATATAGAACCTAAACTTATCTTTACCTGAAGATCATGCTAGGTAATTGTGTGCCTATATCAAAATTTTTCAAATTAAATCAGTTAAACTGTTCTTTAAAATAGTATACAACAAATATCTAATTAACATTTTTTAAAAAGTTTGAAAAATAGAATTGACTTATTTTTATGAAATTAAAATCTAGATATTCTTTATAGACATTAAAAAGAAAAACATTTGAGCGTCAGTAAATTTATTTACCAAGTATACTGTCTGGACCACAGTTAAAGAATCCAGCGAGGAGAAGGAATAATGCATTGAACACTATTCCCCATGAACTGGTAACATGAAACAGGACCAAAGATACACCAGAAAGACACACACATATGCCAGTCCCAAAAAGTGAACGTCCACGAAACATCCTACAAGAAAAAATATTCAAAAATTAAACCCAAACTATTCTCTTAAAGCTTTACATAAGAAACGCCTTTATAAAAGAGTCAGACATTCTGCAATAGGTATATGTTCTAAAACATGGGCAACTACACATTAAATATGTTTGGCAGTTAGTTTGATTTCTGTACAAGATTAACCTAAGGGCTGTTTCAAACGCAATGGAAGCAAAACACATTTTAGGAATCCAACCCTCATCTAACTTTAACATTTGCTTGTTTTAGAAGCAGTAGGGGCATATTAGATATACCCCACCACCCATCAATTATTAAACAAGAGGTCAACTGTGCCTTAATTTTCTACTTGCTGAAACATCATAATTTAGTTTAAAGGTGTTTATTAGTTTCCAATAAGATTTTTGAAATTTTTAATTCTTTTTTTATCCCAAAGTTGAGTTCACTGTGACAAAGTTCCACCATTTAAACAAATCTGTAATGCCTTCTCCCAAAGCATACATGTGATACACTCAGGCTTGCTCATCAGAAGCTTTGCCCCTGGAAATCAGGAGATTGGGTCCCAAATAGGATATTCAAGTGTTTTTTTTCTAGAATGTTCTGCATTTTACAGTGCACACAAACTCTTTGCCTCGATCCTTGTATACTTTCAGATTAGGAATAAATTCATAGCATAGCACATTCAGGTTAATTTTTACACTCATCAAATTAGATATTGTTTTTTTATTTAAGTTTCCCCTACTGCATAGAGAAAGCTTTCTCAGGGTCAGCATTACTATGTGGCAATGACAGACATGATTGCAAACATTCCTGAATCTTTTCTCTTTGCCAATTTCAGTCTTCAAATTAAAGCAATCAAATCATTCCTCTTAATGCTTTGAACAATAATAAATACCCTGATTGAACTATTAATCTCAGCTAAGAAGTGGTCTGAAATAATATTTCCAGTGTATTGTTTACTAGTAACTGTCAAACAATGCGAGATTATCTACATATCTTAATGCTTGTCTTAGACACGTTATACACAAGCATTAGCTTGAAGCATTTGAATGCATCGGATGAAGTAATTTGGTGTTAATTAAACAAGTGTTAAAGATAAGTCACGAGAGACCTGAAAGACCCAAGCCGTGAAAACAAAGATGGCGAACAGCTTGACAATAAATTTAACTAACTCACAAATTTCTCAATATCGTGAGATTTTGTTTCCCGATCAGGAGACCAGGAAACCCCTTTCAATACCGGGAGTCTCCCGACGAAATCAGGAGGGTTCACATGTATGCAAAAGTTAGATGACATTTGCCTATGCTTATGGAGAAGTTGACATATTTGCTATAGTACTGAAAAATTATGTTTTTACCAATAGAATCACATGCAAATGAAATTTTTCCTAATTTTGATATACTAGTGGGGCCTCCTGGAGGTACAACCAATCATTTGATTAAATCTGAATCCTGTTCCCTAATAGATGCTTCCTACCAAGACAGGTTAAAATTGGTCAATGGTTTTGTAGAAGATATGGAAAATGTGAAAAGTTAACTCTTTTGTTGTAGTGTTGAACTTTGACCCCAAAATATGTAACCTATTTTTAACCCCAGAGTCACACCTATCATGTCCCAAGGTTCCTTCAAATGCATTTAGCTTTAGGTCTTCAAGTTAAATGGGAGAAGCTTTCTTAACATTTATCACATTTCCCCCTTCGGACCCCTAGTGGCACCCACTGGAAGTCCAGCCCATCATTTGAACATATCTGTATCTCCTTTCCCTAGAAATACTTCCTACCAAGCCTGAATGAAATTGGTCCAATGGTTTTGGAGAAGTCAAAAATAGGAAAAGTTAACTATGGCCATCAGACTAGGAAAGAAAAGTCCATCTTCGACCTGAATATGGACTACAAAGTGCCTCTATGCCTTTTTCTTTCCGCAACAACCCTAAGGGATCTGAAGTCTCATTAGTTAATTGTTGCAGTTTGAAATACTCTGAAGGCACAATGGGTGGTCATGTTTATGTTTTCACATGGCGAGTAAGTATAAAGATGTACTACCTCTTACCTATCTATCATACACCCAATCAAGGCACTGCCTACAACACCTCCTATCTCAAACATGGTAGAAAACATACCAGCCTGAGCTGTGGAATAGTTCAACTGAAAAACAAGCATTTATAAATCAATATATATTCATATCCTTATTATACAGTTAAATTATTGTTTTTTTTTATTGGGGTTTTACGTCCCTTTCAACTCATGGTTAGGTTATATCAAGACAGTGTCTGCTTGTGACAGCGTGCCCTTATGGCGACTTTTATAGTGCTGTCTCACTGAAATATCACATTGATATGATACTTCACTCGGTCACATTATACTGACACGGAGCCAACCAGTCCTTCTCCTACCAATAAATGCTGCACGTTAAGCAGGGCGTGAGAAGAGTGCCCAATTTTAACATCTTTGTATATGGCGCCACCAGGATTCGAACCAGCGACTGCAGATTCTCTTCACCAGTGTAATGACACGAGGAAAACATGCTAACCACTCGGCCACTGCGCCGGTCACAGTTAAATTTTGTAATAGTGTCCCAAAGCACATGATGAATCACACACATTTTCGTCTGTATCAATTTTCATATTTTTAATGTCATTTCAACTTTGATACCTTTACTGTGTCAATATGAAATGTAGTTAATACTGCACTATCAGTTTATAATACCATAAACAGCACCTTGTTTATAAAACTCTTTACACTTATTTTTTGTTTTTTGTATTGATTAAAGTGTATAGAACTGTAGAGCATCATAAAATAGTTTCCTTGTAAAGTATAACTTCAGGAACTGTAGCTAATTTTGGCCTCAATATTTGGCCACTTGGCCATAATAGAGCTATGGATCGTATAGTTATTTAGATGTTCTATTTACCTGCTGCAGGTTGTTAGATAGTTATTGAATTAACTTTACAATTCAGGCCAAATGAGAGAAAGTTATGAACATCTGAACAACAAACTACTTTCAGAGAGATGCATAAATGATGCACAGGCAAAAAGGTATGTCATGTTTTCCAACTCCATCAGAAACTTCATACTTTAACCTCATTGTAGCCGACCAAAACTTAGGTTGCTGTTTAAGTTAAATGTTATCTAAATAAGCTAGTGTACAAATCGTTATTCTATGGTATCCAAGTATCTAAATGTTTAGCCAAAATGAGCTACAAGAACTGTAGCATTTTAAAGTAGAATCATTCAGACTGGGACATTAACTATGACGTATGAACTTTTTGTGTGCACTATCCATTAAAGCTGTATTAAAGTTCTTACTGCTTAATGATACACACTTTATAAAGCTCCACATTTTGTGTACTTTATCATCATCCACTATATAGTATTAAAATAATTGATAGTATGTATACATATGTTTTGTGTACTTTATCATAATCCAGTATATAGCATTAAAATAATTGATAGTATGTATACATATATAAACTATAAATAGTCCACGTTGAATGTTAAATTATAAAGTACAAGCATGAGATGTTGCACAATTGTACATACATCATTACAATTTTAAGTAAAAGTGGTGAACTTGCAAAATGATTTGGAATCAACTCAAATGAAGAGCATGATATTTTATTATTTATATTTGATTCTGGGTATTAACTACATCTTTGCAATGTTAATAAAGATGACTTTACACAGACGACTTACTTGGTGAAGTAAATACATGGGAAGCCACATGTACATACAGTACCTCACACTCTTCAGACAAAACACTGCAACTGCCACTTCTGGAACCATCCTATAATATACAAAGTTTTCAATGAATTATCATATTCCTAATCTGCTGGTTGTTTTAACTTGACTAAAGTTCTGACAGAATACTGATTCTAACTAGCACATACGGAAATGCATGTTAGATTCAAACAAATATCTAATTAGCAATTAGAAATGACCAGGCATCTTAACTTTAATCCAATCTTCATATTTGATGTTGGAATGCAACATATTGCTCACATATTTTCTGGATTTATCACATGTGCTTTGCAATATCTATCCACATATGCCATGCAAAGCATCCCCCATATGCTGTACAGGAGAGATGATATCTGGGCAAATTTCTAAGTAAAAAGGACATGTCATCTCTTTTTATCACCTATAACAACTGCTTAATAAAATATTGACTTTAATATCTACAGTACCTAAATAAGCTTAACTCCAAATTATGTTGATAAAGATATACAATGAAATATTTTTTTTTCTTTTGTAAGAATCATACATTAAGTGACTTCATTTGCAAACTTTATATGTAAAAAAGGTAGACTATGTAACCAACTCTGTCAGGAATTAAACCTAGAATCCCTACGTAAGAAGGCCAATTCTTCACCAATTGAGCTAAAATTGCCATCCTTACATTTACTATTTCTGTAATATACAAAGATCATCATATATTGTACTTACGGTATTTTAATTAATTGCATGTATGTTAAAGATGCCTTATTAGATGTTTTTTCATTGGCATTCTCGGCTGAAATAAACAAAATTAGAAAATTGTCCACTTTCAATTGTAAGTGTCATATCAAAATCCTCTTGAAGTGGTAACAATTATGAGCAAGTCTTTTGTTTTAAAAATTATCAATTAATTGTAAAGACTTTTTTTGGGGCCAAAATTCCTTTGTATTACTGAACTTTTTTTATTCACAATAAATCTACAAATTTGTGAACAAAGTTTTAACGCTTATCTTGAACTTCTTTAGGTAGATAATTGTTCACAAGATAGAGTTTACTGAAAGGAATAACAAGACTTTCATCAATTTCATGTTTTGTTCAAGGGTAAAAACGTTATACAACCATATTGGAAAACACTGCAGTTGCAACCAAATTTACAATTTCTGTTTCTTTAAAACTGCACTTTATGGGGTCACATTTGTTGTTCAGAAGAGCTCATTTTAAATGCTTATTAAAGGTCAACATTATTCTCTGTGTATACCTCTATTACCTCTGCCAGGTACTTCAATGTTAACTTCCTCAGGTGAATGAAACAACAAGAGTACCAGTATTCCCATCACCGCCTTCAGTCAGAAAAAATGTAATTACATGTAATTTGTGTTAGTGGCATGTAATTTTATATTTACAATGTCATTTATTAACAAGTTTGACTACAGGAAATAGATTAATGATTATACTGATAGTTTGTTAAAAGTCAATTAAACAGAATCAAAAATATATAAAATATAAGTTGAAGAATGATGGCAACCTAAAATAGATCTTTCATGTGTAACTAATAGCCTTCACCGTAACATGGAACCATACGATTGTTACGCAACGTCATAATCAAGTCAAGACAATCAGCACAGAGTGGGTGGGTGCCATGCACCAAATCAATACAGCTTGAAGTGTTATGTAATGTGTTGCATATTAAATAATTATGTATTGCTTTATGCAATTGAATAACACTATAATCATGTGATAAAATGTATATATACAAAAAATACCTACCACAACTATAGATGGGGGTAAAAATACATATCTCCAACCATGTGTGGTTTGAATAAATACCTGAAAAGCACAAACAACCACATTATTATTTCAATGATTTATTTTAGAAATATGTAATTACTAGCTATTGCATCTTAAATAAATTAGTTAATATGTCGAAGGTAGATCCATACCAAAATACTCTTTACTGAAATGGATGCATACTTAAAGGGCACTAAATCATGATGATCATAATTTTTCACATTTTATATCATCATGTTTAAGAACCTTTAAAAGTGATTCCATATTTTGAATATCTTTAATAATTATAACATGAATGTCTATCAATTCCTAAATAATTATAACTCAAATGTCTGGTGATAACACAACATTTTTAACTACATGAGTGCGTACCTTGACTGTAATCAAGACATGAAAACAGTACAGTTCTTTGAAAAAAGTCAAAGTGTCGGGTAATCAGGAAAAAGATTTAAAATTAATGAATCACAACATCCACTGTTAATAATGAACACAAAATAATATCAAAAGATGCTAAGTCTCTTTATAGACATCTGAAATTGCTGAGTATGGATAGTCATATAGGAAAAAATAGTCAAAGATATCATTGAACTTGTTAATAATATACCAACTTTCTCCCTTTTCAACATTTCCCAATGCAATGTGGATTTTTTTGTAGGATAAAATCCTAATATTCAATCATAAAACACAGCCAATGATATAAACATACAGGAATATAGATCACCAAAGGAAGAATAAATATTTTAAATCCCTTAATTGTTATATACAGGCTTCAGTAATATGTCAGAAAGAACCCATGCTAGTAAATAGCAGTTCAAGATGACAACATTGTCAAGAAGATCTGAAACAAGAATTGAAGAAAGCCTAAAGTACGAATAACGAAATACCACTGCAAAGTTAAGGAGTTCTGGTGATTTAATGGAACTATGTCAAACACATATTACCATCTGTTAAAATGACATAAAGGGGCATAACTCTAGTCATTCTCAAAGTTTAGCCCATCATATTTTCTGTGAAGTTTCAGTCTCTGTGTTAAATAATTCTTAAGTACAATGTTCACTAAATGTAATAAATACCAGATGTAACCATAATCCCTACCTTCTTGCAAGAATATGAAATCATTTATGGAATATTGCATAGATTTACAGAGTAATGTTATAATATTACACACCCATTGCTTAAAACCTCACAATGAAGTTATTATATTACCGTAACTAACAGCTTGTCCAACATTTCCCTTTACAAAGATAAAGCACAGTCACTATATGTGTAATTTGTAATAAAAACTTGGCACACATAATCATTGCATCTTAAAATAATTATCTTCAATTTTATTTCATATACTTGGAATTGAAATAATTTAAGACAATGTTGATCAGACTCAGTGTACATACAGCTAAAGTTGTTCCCATGATTCCTCCGGCAAAAGCACAGGTTCCAAACATTCCAAACACACTGTTTCTAATGTTGTCAGGATACCACACTCCTAGAGCCTTCATACAGTTGGGCCAGCATTGTGCCTATAATATAGAATATAATAGCATGTCAACAACATATAAAATTAAAATGCAAGTAAAAGTTATTCAATTTATCAGGCATATCAAACATTTAAACTACCTGTTGTATCAAAATACACCTGTGGCCAGGTTAGTGTAGCATTTGGGATTATACACATGTCATCGGAGCTCGATAAATCGAGTCAAATTTTCTGTCAATCAAATATGTTCTCTCGTTTCTTCACTGTAAACGTCGCAATTGGATGCTGAGCAAAGCGATGGGCGTGGTTTAAATGTCACCTCATCTGGCATCGCATGCAATGCACGCTTTCTCTTCATGTGAGTTTCTTAACTTTTATTTTTAAAATTCATTCATTTTACACTGATGTCTATTTTTCAAATCCAGTATAAAACGACGAAGCAACCTTGATAACCTTATCCGAAGCACCGAATGACATGTTGGACTAGTTTGGATGTTCACGCCCGGTACGGGTGGAGGGGGCAGAATTTAGAAGAATAAAAATAAAGATATTGGAGGGATGCTCCCCT
>JAUMGZ010206125.1:0-22855 GCA_032359645.1 Pododesmus macrochisma | reverse complement strand
CAATTTTTTAAAATCCATGTCAGGAATTTTATTCCATTGAAGTCAAGGGGGGTAATTCTTGATTATTTAGTTGAATGACACATTGAAAATAGCACAAATAATGAAAGCGTAAATTGAAAAGATAAAAAATGCTAATATATATATGTAAATTGTAAAAACATACAAATTTTAAGTAGTAAATAGCGTTTAAGCTAATTCAAAATAAAGAAATTGTAATAAAACTCTGTAATGATTCCAAAATTGTCAAAAGGAAGACCCAAATATAACACAAATCATTACTACAACAGCAAAAAAATGTCAGAAAAATAATTTTATAGAGGTTTGAACTTCCTCTGATGCTTTGTTCAAGTCCTATATTCAGGAAAGTCAATTTTCTCATTTATGTTGTCTATTATTCCGATTGTATCAAATGAACACTTAAACATTAACATTAAAACTATGTAGAGATTTCATGAAATATAATAAGAAAAAGTGGTCTAAAAAAGAAAATTCGAGCCCTACGCAGAGACTCTTGTACTGCGGCACGGGACTTCACTTTCAGCATACTGTTGATACTGCCATGGATATTACATTTCAACGATTTGCAGAGGTTGTAATTTGCTAGTTATTATTTACATTTCAAGAGCAATTATATCTTCCTTTTCGTAAAATATTTCATGTTTTTGTATTTCAAAATAACAATTTAAGACTGTTTTACTGCGTCTAAAACGCTGAGGCCTGTACAACTTTAAATATATTCGGATTGCATATTTATTCAAATTTTAAATTTAATAATCTTATCTTGGTATGCTTTTTTCATTGTTTTCATTACTTGATATATATTTCGTTTTGGTCTTGTCCATTATCATAACTCATATTCTCTTAAGCGGCAGTTGATTTAGCTAGTGTTGAAGACTACATTTAATGTGGTCGTAAAATAAAACTGTCATCAAATGTATAACTGTGGGATTCATAGGTAACGAAATCCTATATTCATATAAAGATGGACGACTATACTTCTAAAAATGCAAAACAAAGCAAGTTTTTTATGACACTTGCATACATATACATGTATAGCTTAAAAGCTCTGAAATCGACGATACTCGTAAAATACGTTGGTACAATATATAGAAAATGTTATATTAAAAAGGGGGGGGGGGAGTGAGTACTCCTCGTCGCCCTATATTTACCGCTCTGCTTTAATGATAATGTCGCTACATCTATTCCTCTCCTGTTAATGGTTTTTCTCCTTTGCTTTTTTGTCACCATAACTGTGACTTTTTCTTATGGTGATTCTTTCTCCTTTTTTTAAATAGTGTAAAAGGTTACCATACATCGGGATGACACGGAGGCATCGCGGCGGGTGACACATGTGTAGCAGGAAACGCTTACCATATCGCGAGCACCTGGTTTCGTTTCTTGTTTTTTTTTATAGAAGTTCGTGATGTTTCCACTTTTAGTTAATAAATGTATAATTGGTTCATTTTTCTGTGTGCGTCCAACGTTTTCTTATTGTTTGGCAATGTCCATGGACTTTCGGCCTTAGAATATCGTCTTGGTTTTTCGGTTTACTTTTATATAACAATTGAAAACAAGCCTTGAACTTAAACACGTATTGAACGACAACGTAATCAGCATCATTACTTTTGCTATCAACTCTGTAAAGTGCCACCAACTATTAAAAATGTGGGTTAAAACAAACTGTTTCTGTTTGTATGCCGACAAAATAGTATCCTCATACCCGACCGTATATATTATGAATATATATGATACACATGCATGTAACAAACAATAAGGGTTCAAACAATGAAAAAGTAGGAATATTATTTCAGCCATTCAAATGTATTACATGTACATGTATTTCATAACGAAAAAACTGGTTTGGCGGCAAAATGAAAGCAGTTCTACACTTATACAATAACAATTCATCTGATGGTAGATAAACATATTGGTATGAGGAATTTTGAAGTAGAAGGCGTTGCATTATTTGAATTAACAACATATAGACAAAATTAAATATAAAAAGATTAAAATTAAAATATACAAAAATGATTTCATGCATGATGAAATGATGATGCTACAATAAATGTTCGGCTTATCCATTTCACATATGAGTGCATATATGGGAATATTAAATTGGTAACTTTACGATACATTTCAAGCTTTAAAACAACAGCAAAGGTAAATATATAGACAGAATATTATTGTAATATGTACATGTAATGATACAAATGTATTCATTAATAAAGGAAAGTTATACGGATATCGTTTAATATGTAAATTTGTCATCACACTTGCATAATTCATAATCTTTTTCAATCATTTGTGTTTCTATCATTAATTTTGTGCGATATATAAAGTTTTATCGAGTTGATAAAAGTTATTTCTATTTGTGATACCGATCTTTTTAATTAGAAAATTCTATTTAATTCGTTGATTTTTTAATAGAAAAAACTTTTTTTTAAAATCAACTCCCTCATTTATATATGGAATAGAACAACCAATTTTGTTAAAGCAAACCCGTATACATGTACAACATTATATCTTTTAAAAATTATGAGACGAGAAACTGTACATAACGGTAACCGAATAATTCGTTATCGATCGATTTATCTTATAATTGGTGCGTGATGTCTTTTTAATAAACAATAATAATTATGTAACTCTAAGCAAAATCTTAAAAGACCATTTCTTGATGTTAAGTACATATGTGTATATATGATCAGCAGTTATCGCCAACATTACACACAGGATGAAAAACAACAAATAAAAAACCTTTTAAGCGAAAAGCAATAGTGAGAACAAGTAAAGTTCCAAATTTTCTGCATATATTAGTTTTTTTGTATTTTTTTTTTTTAAATCTATTACTTTACAATTCCGTTCTGACTTGATAATTTTAAAGGTTTGCATTCTGCAAAAATTCAACATGTCTGTTTATGTTTATATTTTATGTGCAGAGATGTAAGCTTTAAATTTAAAAAGAATAATGACACAAATGGCATCAACTTAGAAAAATAATTATAAAAATTAACACAGTATTTGCTAATGAAACTACATTAATCGTTAATGGTTCTGAAATAAATCACTGACGAGGCTCTACGAGAGCTCAATTGATTTGCAAGTATAACAGGACTACGTGAATAGTTTCCAAAAACCAATGATATCTTTATCTGTTTAACAAAATACATTAATTTAGTAATATACGCTATCCTCAGTGGGAACATACTTGGGGAACTGTTTTTCACACTTCAAATTGTATGGAATTCAATATGACGTAAACCTTAATAAAATAGTAAAATTAAACTGTGTTTAAAAATCAGTTTAAATCAAGTCAATAATAAAAACTCGCCCTGTAGGAAAATTAAGTCTAATTAAGACACTCCTAATATCAGAAATGAATCATATTCAACTCTGAGGAAAAAAATTATTCATGTTCTTACACAAACCCTTTAAAACCTCACATTGGATTTTAATGTTGATAGAATACAAAGAGTATAAAGACGGTGGTATAAAAACGATAAATATACAAGCTTTTGTAACTGTAATGAAGGTAAAATGGATTACTAGGCATACAAATGAAGGAAATGAAATCTGAAAAATTATTATAAAGAAGTCAGTATATACCTACAAATTAATCAACTGCAGTGGTACATGTAAATTAATTATAATAAAGAAAATATATAACAAATTTAAATTTTATAATTGAAAACCAAGTGAATACAAATCATCCATTCATTAATCAACATGTTAACATGATTTTTAGTTGTGTTAAGGATGTGAGTATATATATGATAAACTAATACCGCATGAACTGAATCCTATTTCCTAAGGTGCATAGTATGAACTTTTTAACTTCAGTGAAAACAATTTCAACAGAATATTATTTTATCCATCTACATCCCCAATTAATACAATGTGTAAGTGGTTTCAGTTAAGAATTTACCATGAAATGTTGGCAAACACTTTCTTACTTAATAATAGTGGTAAAGTTGAATCTGAATTATGTTCCTTCTGCAAAAGGAAACCAAAGAACGCTTATTTTTGGATTGTATTGAAGTGCAAATACTTTGAATACACTTAAGCACCTACTAGTTAACATAATTTCAAACATTAGGTATAAAAAAAACCCCACTAGTTTAAGGATTTTTCAAAAAAAAATTCTGAAAATAAAACTACAATATAAATCATGATATCTTATTTTCTATCTTTTTTATATACGTAGATGTACTTCAGAAATCTTCTGTTTACATATATTATAAAGAAAAATAGAGAGTGTATATTCAAACCATAAAATAAATTATAGTGAGGGAATAGGGACACATTAAATAAATTGTTTGATTGTTGGAAACATCAATAAAAAAGTCCCTACAGACAGCGCACATTTGTTTCATATTTATCATGAGATTTCATTGCTACATGTACTAATACTTTGATGTTAATGTTATTGTTTATTTATTCACTCTTTCTATATTTTTGTCTCTATAAACTACCAGCACATTTTAACAACAAACTAACTATACAGACTGTGCCCACATGTATATATTTTTTAATTTTGTTATAAATCATTATAATAATAAACTATTCAAACTTCTTTTGTATACCTATTAACTCGACTTCTGTAAATTTATAGTCATGTAAATATATTTATTTACAGTGTGTGTGTGTGTGTGTGTGTGTGTGTGTGTGTGTGAATTAAAAAGTTAACTAACTTGATATGAATATAATGTTTTTTGCATGTGTGAAATAAATAAATGTGTATGTTGACTTAAGAAGAAAAATTGTATAAATATACAATCATGTTAATATTTTTGTATGTTAATTTACAGTGTGTGTGTGTGTGTGTGTGTGTGTGTGTGTGTGTGTGTGGCAAACAAATAGTTTTTTAACTTATATAAATATAATGTTTTCTATGTGTTTATTAAGTCTGTCGGTCGGTCGGTCTGGGGATTAATTCTATTTGTTTATGGAAATCGTTCTATACAAATGTGATATAGGCTATAAAATTATTTTATAACTGTAAGTTGATATATTATACTAACTACTTGAAAGTTAGCCACAAAGGCTTGAGTTTTCCGTATACCATTGTATGGGTTCTCTACATGACAACATAAATTACACGTTTTGAATTTCTTTACCCTAAAGATCTGAAATGGTCTATATATTAATTAGTGAAATGAACAAGACAATGTTATGGATAATGGTCTCCAGTGGAACACATACAATCATTTTTACTGTCTAATATTTGTGCTTTGGATTTATTTTTGACTTCTGTGGAGAGAATCATATGTATGTACTTTGATTTCCTGTCCGTGGAGATCTTCATATACTTTGTTGTTTGATGTTTTAGTTGATTCATATGTTCTCGACTCTTCTTGTTGTAACGGTTTATAAGTATGTGTGGCAGCGTTGACGTATGGATCTTGGTTTTCTTCAATTTGTTGATTTTGATCACTGGTGTCGGGTTTAATGGTATCATAATTGTTTTCATTAGAGCCTAAACACTTAGGCGTGTGTTCTAAGCGGTCTGCTCTCTCCTGGTTCTGCCTCTCAATTGCAGTGTCCTTGACAGGAGCTGAAAGACAAAAGTGTAATGCAATACCATGGTCCAAATACTTTCGTTTAACTTCTTAGAAGCCTTATTCGATAAAGGGCATTGACAATTATGCAATTTGCGACCGTCCATTGTTGTTCATAACGCATGAATAACGACAAAAAGAATGTCATTTCTTACATAACAATACAATTATGAATATAATATTATATATATATATATATATATAAACACGTGGTTTGTACAAATTTTGAAAACAGTTCTACTAGGAAATGTAATAATTTTACTTTTAAGACGGTCACTTATCACTTGTTCCTGATGACCCCTCTTTTTTCTTGCTAAACAGAAAGATGATATAATGCAGTACCTCATATACAAAAATATTCAAATGTTCTATTACAGAATTATTTGTACATTGGTTTAAGAGTTAACCTTTCCATTCCTGTGTTATATCCATTGAACTCCGTTTAAAGTCAGATTTTATTTTGAAAACGACCCCATGTTTCATTTATCCTTGTAACATGCCTTTTTGATTTGCTTAAAATAAAAGAAAGGAAATTCTCTGTAGCAGATTTCTGGCAATTAAATTAAATACGGCCTTTTAAGAAAAATACAGTACACTATGATATATTTAAAATATATATATACATGTATGATGATAAAGACGGGATCTCAGTAGTTAAACAGTTTGTTACATGTAAGTGACATGATCTGGAAAAATATCGAGTCTACGAGAAAACTTAGTCTTGTCAGATACATTTTCTTTAAGACCCGGTATTTTTCCGTATCGTGTCTTCAACAACTGTGTAATGAATTTATCCCGTTAAAGGCTCTTATGAGAAAAATAAAAGAATAAGAAAAATCAACATTCAAGTTTATTTCCAAAACAACAACACCTAAGTTCGATAACTGTCTTGAACTAAGCAGATACGGAATAACTACTTGTCTGATACGGAAATATCAAGGCTGCCATGTGACATCATTTCAACCAATAGGGTGACACGATTTTTGCCTGAAGTGGAGGATAAGTGAAAAATACACATGTAGTGGCAATCATAAAGTCAATCACAGCGAAGTTGAAACCCTGTTGTAGCAAAAGGGTAATCGCTGCTACAATGGAATGAAAACTACCGTGCCAATATATAAGAACTTTGAAAAACACCCATATGTGAGTCTTGGACAATGAGAGAGTGCATGCTAGTAATATAATTAATGTATTGAATATGTTATGTATACATATTTTTGAAAGAATACTATAGTATATTAAACAGACTTAATGTTTAATAATAAGATACGGCTAAGATTAGGTCAAGTAATAATAAGTATTTTTTCTTTATAAATATGCAACAAATACATACAATATTATACTAGTCTGATTATGATTATGAAGTTATGGAGGAAGCTGGATCCGTATCTCATTCTCTAGTACTCCTTTTGTTGCCTTTCTATTGTAAATTTATATATATATATATATATATGTTGTGTGTTTATTGGGGTTTAGCGTCCCCTTAACTCATGTATAGGTCATATCGAGACGATGTCTGCTTGTGACAGTGCGCACTTATGGCGACTTTATAGTGCCGTCTCATTGAAATATCACGCCGCAGACACATTGGCATGATACTTCATTCGGTCACATTATCCTGACACCGAGCCGACGAGTCTTACTCCTACCCACTAATGCTGAACCCTTAGCAGGGAGCGAGAAGGTTGCCTAAATATAACGTCATAGGTTTTGACGCGACCGAGTTCGATCCCATGGACTGTGATTCTAGCACAAGTCAACCAGCACGAAGCGAACACCCTAACCACTGGGCCTTCGCGCTGGTAAAAATATATATACACACGCTACTTTTTAGCTCACCTTTCACTTATCCCCCGTGTATAACACCTTGTTTCATGTCTATTATTTCAATAGAATTCGTGATACTTGCGTTTTGGTTTATAATTACACTGTGCTGCTTTTATTTGCCTATTTCTATGGATTCGTGTCTCTTGAATATCGTCTTGATCCATAGGCACTCGCCTATATAGGTAAATGCATTGTTTGATGCATTTCTTGTATAATGACAATGTTTCAATAATAGTTCATATTATATATATTGTATTGATTTTTATCATTTCGTGACTTGTAACCCTAGGGTGCACTTAAGAGAAATACCCAACGACTAAATCTATAAGTATACTTAGATAAAAGGATACGTAAATAATCCCTTTCTCCTCGAAATACCATGTTGAAGCACTGAAGTTTAATGTGAAGCACCCATAATAGCACATTAATTAAACACACGTATTTTGGTTGTACTCCTGGGATATATAATACTCGCATCAAAATGCATCATACTGTATATGTATGAGCATAAAAGCCCTTCTCGTAATAAATAATGCAATTACATATTTATTTCATAACTTAGTTTTTCCATTTCCTTTCAAAATAGTATCATTTATTGATTCTGGATATATCTATTCGACCATGACAATCGTCAAGTGAGTAAAACTTTTGGACTTACTGTTAATGATTATTGTCACACCTTGTACTCTGTCTAGCATACGCTACACAGTTTCCATCTCATTATCATGAGTAATATTTGGGTTAAATTTTTTGTTTGTTTATCAATTAATAGTTGATTTAGAAAAGAAGCAAAGGTTTAAAATATTTATTTAGATTTCGAGAACTATTTTGTTTTTATATCTTCGTGAATAAAGTGAATAACTGAGATCATCACACAATAAACTCACCTGAAGGGTTAATGTCTTCGAGATGAACATCAGCTGTTGGCTCCTTGCTTTTCACAGACGAACCGCGTTGGTTCCTACAGTCATAAACAAAATACGCATTTTACATTTCTAATATCACACTGAATTTAAAAAAATATTGAAACAAATCAACATAGTATTTTTACATGTATATATTTCCTAGAGACAAATCCTGTTTTATCTTAAGGAAAAATATTTATCCTGACATAAAAATGACATTCAATTTAGGTAAACTTCTCTAATCAGCTGTTTATATACTCAGTAATAAACTAATATAGTGATAAAAGTATAAAGAGAAAGAAGGTTACAGAATAGGAAGCGAGGAAGTAAGAGTTACAAGAAAGCAATGATGTGGATATAGTACAAGGAGTAGGAACCAATGACTGCTTACTACAAGAAAGATGGTTTGATAGTTTTATATTATATATTCAAAAGATCTTTAAAAAGTTGATAAATGTTGGCAAAACAAGGATTATTATTTAGAACTGTAAACAACTGACGCAGTTGTAAAAATTAATAATATAAAAGAACCTAATAAAACAACCGTCTCTGAGCGGACGTCCGAGGGAAATGAATGAAAATATAGAAAACTGATGTGAAACAGTCCGTTAAGCTAGAACAATGGCGTCATAATATTAAAGTAAGATTTATGGAGTTTACTGTTTATACAAAATTGCAAACTCAAACATGCCACCAATGAATATAATATCTATCGTAGGAAAAAACATACTTTATGAGAGACATGCGTCCCGCACTCCGGGTCTAGCTACGAAGCAACTGTTATTCAATGTTCAGAAAAACTTAATTTATGACAAGACCTGAATAAATAAAACGTATGAAGCCAAAAAGAAGGTTAACAATTCTGTATATATGTAATAATAAACATTAATGACGGCTGTTTCGGAGCTACAACGTAAATCTGGGTCAAGGATGTCTCACACAGAATATTTGGTCTTTCCTCTAATGGTTATTATATTTATGTTTCATTTTCTTTTTATTCTAAGAGGAAATAGCCAATATTCTGTGTAAGAAACACAAGGTCTAGCTTCGAATGAAATGTCATCAATGAAAGCTCAAGATAAAAAGAATTTATGATTTTAAAATAGACGAGACCTCGATAAATTAAAGATCTGAAGCCAAACAAATATATATGTGTGTGTGTGTGTGTGTGTGTGTGTGTGTGTGTGTGTGCAAAAATCAGAATGGTAATGAAAGACAAAACCCATACCCAACAATATCTTAATAAGCTGCAGTGCACAACATAAGTAGGTGAGATGGGTATGTTACTGTCTACAAATGTGTAGTTCACGATGGAAAAACTGAATTCGTCACGTTTGTTATAAATGTTAATTTGAAAAGATGCCACTCATGTCTACATACTAGGTAAAAAATTCGGTGTCTGTCATGCTTAAATGTCGAGTTTAGGGGGATACATAATGTCCACGAGGTAACGTATTATGTGACATTTCGGTAACATATAATATTCGGTCATATAACAACGGTCTCGCCAGAACATATAGAAATAAGTTTGTTTAAAACTAAGCAATGGCCGCAACTGGTAAACAGTTTGATACCCAGTTCAGTTGATCATAATCATATTAGCTCTTTTTATTTATCTAGGACTTGTCTTTTCTAAATATATTTTCCCTTTCGATTTCAATAACGATTGATTCGTAGCTTGGCATTTTGTCATTAGCAACGTCCCCTCACTCAGTCGGTGGTTTGAAGGTTCATTCTATTGGCTACTTTTTTGATTGGACTATTGATTGCAAATTTTAGTCAATATCCTTTGTTCTGGTAATCAATCTCTTTCTTAATTTAAACGTCATTAAAACGGAACATATGACTGAACGTTGCTTACCATCCGTTCACATAATCCCCCGTCTGTGTAACGTCCCTCGCCTCTAACATAATTCTAATATTAGTTTATGTATGAACACAAAGTATTTTTGTGTTAGTACGTTTACATATTCGGATGAAAGTGGTTTGCGTGTGAACATTACGTCATTGTTACCAGACTATTGACCTTACCAGCACATCAAATAGTTAACGTTGTTCAGTTTTTCAATTTTAAAACATTTTTATGACACTGATATATATAATTGTAAAATCATCGAAATAGAAAAGTACATACTAGTATGATAGTGCGTCTTGTGTATAAACTTGGCCATATTGACGTAAGTTCGAATTTTCTGATTCTTACACCGCTGATTTTAATGTTTGGGGTTTTCGAGGGAGAGTCAGAACTCGTCCCTATCTGAAAATTCGGGGAAATGCCACCAAAGACTCAATGCGGCAATTCCTGCCTCATTTTACTTATGTTTTGATCTTTAGGTCATCTATGCTGACGAGTCGAAAACTTATTGTCAGACATAGCTGTACACAGGAATAAGTTTATAAATGCCTATTTTGGCTACGCGTTCAACTAATTTTTTTTTATTATTGCTGGGTTGTGATTTTTGGTCCTTGTTAACATCATAATGGTGTTTCACTGTTGGCTTTCTTACTTTGATTTAATCATGTCAGTTAATAAGGTTGCCTTGGGTAATAACCGAGGTCCTCACTCATTGGGTTGGTTTCGATGTCAATTTTCTATTCCCGTTTCAGTTTCCAAGTTCATTCGGATGATGATCTTTTGATGTGTCTATTTGTTTTGTCAATACCCTTTGTTTTTATGATACCCCTACTTCTTGTTTTAATCTGTCGATACTATATTTAGTGGTGGACCATTTCAGTTTGCGAATTTGTTTAATATTGTAATTGTAGTAACTTGCAAGAATATTAAGTGTCTAGATAATTTCGTTTTCATTTATCATTATAAATAATTATCTAAACCTAAACTAAAAGCTTAACTATTCTCGTGAAGAATAACACCATGTATGACTGGCTCTTTAACTATAAAACTGTGTTGCTGATGACCTTATTCTTTAACGAAATTTCCTCTTTAAATGACGACACTATGTTTTAAATGTGAACAGCATTAATTTTGAATGGAATAAATCTTACCTTTTCAAAATTATAACGTACACAATTAATGCAATAACTATTGTGACAGGAATGCTAACAGCAATTGAAAATGGCGTTATCAACGAAGATCCGCAACCAGTAGGATGAATTTGTTTTGTTTGCATACCTTCAGTTAGAAAATAAAAAAAATATATTTTAAATATATTTATGACACCGCATGGCGAGTAATGCATTCTTTCAATAAACTTATGTCAAGAATTTTTAACCTGGGCGTACAGAAAATATCTAAATTTAATGCAGTGCAATGGAAAAGCAACAGGAAACAACATATAGACACCTTATAAAACGTTTAATGACGGAGTGTCGATTGAGAACACCACCGCAATATCACTATAAAGCAGTCTATTCCTTTATTAGGAGATACGCGTAGTCAACTTAGACATTTGGGACTTACTTTCTAAAACGTTTCTTATATCAACACTCTGAATAATTTATACACAAATAAGCGTCATCTTCAGAACGAAAGTCATAGACAAACCATCAACAGTCATTTTATACAATTCAGCACCAGAATAAATGAATGTTACTCGAATTGTGTGGGTATGGGTTAGTGTTGGTGGGTTGGGGCTGCTTGGATGTATTGTGAATTGTTGGAAGTGAGATTGATTTGAATGGCATAAATTCACAGAAAGCATATAAGACAGGGTATATTTCTTGTTGAAGGTTATATTTGAGTAATACCTACATATATCTTGCATCACATACATAATAACATTTTTACAGTGAATTAATTGTGGCAAAAGAAGCTGTCTGTGGAACAGTGTGTTGCATGTACTATCAACATTGTCTTTTGTACATCTACCCACACACAACAACTTTAATTACCCACACGCCATGTGGTAGGTATATTTATCTAGGTCAAAGGAGTTTTAGAGGACTCATTAACCTATTTATGGTAAGCAACATCTCTTCACTAACCAAGTTTCAATACTCTTAGTCAAATAGTGTCAGAAAAATACTGCAGCGACATATTTCATATCACCCAAGTAAAATATAAAGAAAGTGGACACACTGAACTACTGTGGTATGCAGCACACCACCTTTAACAACATCAACCTTGTGAATACAGCAAGATCAAATTGTTCTTGTAAAATGGGCAGAGATATAATGCAGAAACAAAATTTCAGATCCTCTTGGGCAAGAGGTCAAGGAAGTGGTCACACTGAAATATTTATTGTGAACCGTGCACCACCTTCCAAGCATACTCACACGACAAGTTGTATAACTGTATGTGAAAAAGTAGCGGACACATGTTCCGGAAACCAGAATGCAATAAAGTGTAGTTCAAAGGTCAAGGTAGAGGTCGCAGTGACTAAATCATGATACATTGTATATGACACACCACCTTCCGCACAAGAACCCATATAGCAAATTTCATCACGGTATATGAAACAAGAGGCCCATAGGGCCTTAACGTCTATCTGGATTGGCACTTGAATACTGTTGACCCTAGGGTAACACCTTGAACAAAGTTGGTTCTCCGTGCCCTTAAGTTATTACAAACCGAAGCATTAAACACTAGGCCTTCTATTTTATAAGAAGATTTTGTCAAAGTGACCTTCCCTTGGTACTGAGCCCTATCATTTTAACAAATCTGATACCCCTTTTCCTATGTTTGCCTTCTTCGACGTTTGGATGAAATTCGTCTAGTTGTTTTGAAAAAGAAGTTAAAAATGTGAAAACTAACTAATTTGCTATGTATTTAGTGTTGAACTTTGGTTATGTACTTTTGCGTCAAAGTTCAACACTAAACACATAGCAAATTAGTTAACTTTTCACTTAAAAAATTGGTTATGTACTTTTGGGTCAATTTTTTATCCCAGGGTCACTCCTTGAACAAATTTTGCTCGCCATGCCTTAAAGTTACTACATTCCAAAACATTAAGCTCTAGGCCTTCTAGTGAATTAGAATAAGTTTTTTGAATATTTTTTTTAAATGTTCCCCTTTTGGCCCGTCAAAAGGTGCCCCTGGAGGCCCAAACCCCTTCATTTCAAGAAATAGGAACTCTCTTCTCCTATGGAGGCCTTCTACCAAGTTAAGATGAAATTGGTCCAGTTGTTATGGACAAGAAGTCAAACATGTGATACGTTAACATATTTGCTATAGTGTTGAACTTTGACCCCAAAACGCGTTACCTATTGTTTACCCTAGAGTCATGCCTTGAACAAACTTGGTTCTCCATGCCTTAAAGTTACTACATTCCAAACACATTTAAATCTAAGTCTTCTAGTTTATTATAAGAAGATTTTGTAGTTTTGTCAAATGTTCCCTTTTTCGCCCCCAAAGTGGCGCCCCCTGGAGGCCCAAGCTCCTTCATTTGAACTCAAATAAATTTCCTGCCTCTAGCAATGCCTTCTACCAAGTTTGAGTTAAATTGGTCTAGTAGTTTTTGACAAAAAGTTAAAAATGTGAAAAGTTAACATATTTGCTATAGTATTGAAATTTGTACCCAAAATGCGTAATCTATTTTTGACCCCAGTATCACGCCTTGAACAACGAAAGCCTATTAGTGTCACTGTATTTACAATTTTACTTAAAAGACGTAAAAAAAGACGTTATTATGCAAATAAACACGTAACTACATGAAATAAAGACGTTATTATGCAAATAAACACGTAATAATAATAATAAATGCGTTATAACGCGAAAAAAGCGTAATAACGTAAAATAATCACGTAATAACGCAAAAATAAAACACTTCATATAAGCAAACGTAAAAAAAGTCGTAATAACGTAAAATAATCTCGTAATAACGCAAACGATTAAACTAGGGTATAATTGGATCATCTAGATAGTTTAGCTTAATAGAAACACGTTTAAACAGTTTCTACGTTTCATTTTTTCTTTTAAAAGATCTTAATTTCATTTCGGCTGTGGGTCAGTCTCTTTAACCGGTGGCTCGGAGGTAGAGCGTTTGTTTCATTAGCAGAAGTTACCGACTCGGTCATACCTGTTTGTTAGAAGCGCTCAACATTTAAGAGGGACGGGAAACTACGGGTGTGCCCAGTGTCTTTAAAAGGTGACCAAATGTGATATCATCTCCATTGTGTTTCATTGAGGTACTACCTTAAAGTCGACATCAGCGCGCACTGTCACAAGCAGATCAGTCTGTATAAAGCACATGTAATGTACCGAGAAGACGTTTAACTAAGTTCAATCCGTCTTAATTGACTTACAAGATATCTTGTACAGTATACGGTGTATAATGCTGTGTATAGGGTCTTCTTCTAGCGTTTAAGATAGCCTTTTTTCATTTTTTTTTTTTAAATAAACGATATATATTTATTTTGTATAAACTTTTCCTGAGCTGGGTCACGGTTAGTAGGAGGAAAGTGTATTGAAGTATGATACTTTGACAGTAGAAATGACCAGAAATTGCCGACTCAACTCCCCCAATGTTTTTGGGCCATTGAAGTAATGCGATCTCAAACGCTTTCTTTTCGCGATATAGCGCATTTGTTTACGTTATTACGTGTTTATTTGCACACTGACGTCTTTTTTACGTAATAACGACTTTTTAGTAAATATTTTAATACAGTGACACTAATAAGCTTTCGTATTGAACAAGCTTGGTTTTCCATGCCTTAAAGTTATTACATACCAAAATAATAAGCTCTAGGCCTTCTAGTTTATTAGAAGAAGGTTTTAGAAATATTGTCAAATGTTTCCCATATTGGCCCCTTAAAAGGTGTCCCCTGGGGGCCCGAGCCCCTTCAACACATATGAAGTCCCTTCCCCTATGAATGCATTCTACCAAGTTTGGATTAAATTGGTTCAGTTGTTTTGGAAAAGAATCACCCCGGCGTCGGTTCCAGTGTTGCTAGGTTAAACATTTGCTTCAAGTGTTAAAATGCACAAGTAAATGTTGTAAGAGTTTAGTTGTGGGGTTTAATATTAATTTAGCGGAGGTAAAGCGAAATTGTTTTAAAACAGAATTCCTATATTGCCATATCTTTTTTACTAAAACTTTTGTATGCCTCAATCTAAGGATAAAGTTTTGCTGAAAGAGTTGAAATTCAATTAATTTTGTACATTTTGACGCTGATATTTGTTATGAAGGGTGTTTTTGGGTGTTAAGTTTATTTAATGTAGTACTAGTTGAAACGTCTTGTTCGATCTGTTATCGAGATGACGGCCATTGCCTCTGATTGGTCGAAATCTAAATATTGTTCGATTTCGTTCAGATTTGATACACGGATGTAATAGGACCCTGCAAACACAACAGCAAATGTTTGTTGGATTTGTTAACGTGTTATTCAATGACGTCCTGCTTGGTAGAAAAATATGTGTGAATAGATATTACCTGTAATTATGTGTTAAAAGGGTTAAATGAATATTTTGAAAAGTAAACAATTTTTAATTACCATGTGAACTAATCTCAAACATGACTATATGTTCTCCGACATTATTTACAACTGTGGCTTTGTACTCTTTAAAGCTGGTTTGATCTATTATTTTTACATCACCGCTTATAATGAAACTATAACTGTTTATCTTCGTTTGTCTTTCATCACTAACACCAGAGGTCCAGGTAACATCAATTATCGGAAAAGCTACAATAGTTGCGTTGAAGTGCACACTTTCACCTACTCTACCAACAAACTTCCTCTCAAGAGTCTGACTAGTATCTTCTCTCGGTTTACCTTGAAAAAACAAATTGTATAATAGAAAATATTCATTTTCTTACAGAAATTCTGTTTTAATGAAAATTGGTAAAGAAAATTAGATTATGATTTATAAAAGACGGTTTGATATATAAATTGTTATGTATGGTTACAACAATAAACGAAGGCAAAGAAAACACGAAGCTATGGAATAAATACGCTACATGTACCTGCCATTATTTCTATTTCAACCTTGCAATTGAAAAAAATATAAATGAACCAACAAGAATTTTAAGTTAAATATAGGTACATGTATACAAAAATGCAACCTGAATCATGTCACCGATAAATATGATATTTATAAGAGGAAGAAGCCACAACTCTGTGTGAATTACCCCGTCGAGAACCCCAGATCTTGCTCGAAGCTGCTGTCATTAATGGGCGCAAGAGAAGAATTAATTTTGAATAGACAAGACTACAGTAAATCAAAGTTACAGAGCCAATGAGGCAACGGTGACAAAAATCACGATGGTTGTGATGGAGAAAAACCATACCCAATAATAATACAACATTGTCTTGCCAAAATTTAAAATGTGTATGTCACACCAACATGAAGGAATCAATAAGATACATTAAGGATTTACATTTGGTCTTTTTTTATTTTTGTCATCAAGAAATCGAAAATAAAAGCGTTTCCTTCCCCGGTTTTTATTTTTCGGCGCTATTATGCTAGAGGGGATATAAAAGAAAATGTCCACTCCAATAACACCGTTAATTTTCAAGGCATTGAAAAAAGTAATAATGGTATGTGTTAGTTAACAGTTAGTCAATTTACCATAACGTACAGTCAGACTACACTATTTTATACGTAAACTTTAGGACAACAACAAGACTGACAGATTACCATTGTATGGTTGTTTGTACTAAAAATGGACTCACATTGTACTTGAAGTGTAAAACTAAACGTTTCTGTACGATCTTTTATTCCATTTGTGGCTTTAACGAGATACTTTCCAATATCAGTACACTGGGCCTTTTCTTTGCGAAATATTAATTGATTGTCTTTGCTTGTTGAATCAATCTGAACAGTTTTTTTCAAAAGACTGATGGTAGATATCGGATTACTGTCAACTGCAAATGATATCATAACATCCACATTTTCCTCAACCGTAAACTCTTCTTTGTCGCTCAGAAGTCTTTGTTCCTTTTGTGGTGCAGTTAACTCGGTCGACAAGAAGCGAGGATAATCTGTTGAGAACATATGCATAAATATAATCAGATATAAGGTACCATTGTATATGTCATTTATAAAACAAATTCAATAAATATGCATATACTTGAAACTGGACAAAGCTCGATATATTGCAATATTTACCAAAATGTCACAAAATAAATCATGTACATATATTCACAGCTCACAATCAATTATCGCTTTTAAAACCCCTTATAACCCGGTCACACATTCACTGATCGGACGCCGGACTAGCCACGGATACGATCCGGCATCATTCGTGGCAATCTGTAATGGTCCGTAGCTGTTCGTATTGTATCCTGGGTCAATCGTAGTTGTACTTGTATATCAGTGACAATTTTTGAGCATGTTCAAAAATTCACCACGGATCAGACAACCGTAGTACATCTTTACTGATCCGTATTAGAACGTTCTTATCCGTTGTAGTCCGCAATAAACCGTGGTGCTCCGTGAGAGTCCGTACTAACCCGTGCCAGACCGTTCTAATTCGTGATAACCCGTAAAAATCGTAGCGAACCGTTGTTAATCCGCAGTGCATATTCCGTACCGAACCGTATCACTCCCCGTTGTCAACTAGCCAATTTCTGCATTATCCTTGGTCAAACCCGTTGTCAAACCGTGGATATAATCTTTTCCGGAGTCATCCGTGAGTTTCCATCCGTACGTAGTGGATCCGGCAAGACGATCCGTGAATGTGTGACCGGGGCATTAAGTAGTATTGAGATCGTATATAATTGCTAAACATAAACAAAATGCTATTCAAATGAATGTGACATGATTCCGAAAAAGTTCAGATAAATCAATAAGATGAACAGACCTCCTGAAGACAAAATAACAACGTTAATGTCAGTTATGGAATGTTCTTTACCATGTTGAAATATACAACACATCGTCGACTGCATTAAGATGTTATAATTTCACAGCGAAATGACAGACACGTCTAAGTACCTTTTCTTTTATGTAGATCACATGAAAAGGAGGCCACAGGATAATTGCCTGTTTCTTACAATTATTCTTACTCTGACCTTTAAAAGGAAAAGCATATACACGACCAATGTTAATCAGAAGCCGGTCACAATACACGAAATTGGTTGCGTTTATTGGTTGTCTTCTGAACACGCCAGTTAATAGTACGTTATTTCCTTGAGCTTATGTTAGGTTACTTACATTCTATGTTTACTATTACACCAAATTTCTTGTTTAGTGGAAGTAGATTTGTGTTTCCTGCCGTTGCTTTGCACCTGAATCGCTTTCCATTGTCCTCTCGTTTGGCTTGATAATTAAGTACTCCGTTATTATTGCCAATAGTAACATATTGAGATGACCTGGATTCATTTTGTATTTTCCAGACGTAAGAACACTCTGGTTTACAATATGCTTGACATACTAGTGATCGACTGTTATCCTCCTGTAGGGTTATACTTTGTTCGGGAACTCCTATTGTTATGTTGAGAGGTCCATCTTCAATAGATAATATAATTTATTTTAGTGAAATAAAACACAATTGTAACATCTTGGTTTTCATAGTTGTATATTGTCAATATGTACATGTAAATAATGAAATATAAACATGTTGAATATAGAGAAGCTTCAAAGTTAACTCAAAATTCAATGTCTGGCTTTAATATACAGATAGTTATTGTTAGTGATTCTCGTTATATGTATAGTTCCGAGAGTAATTTATACAAACTGGTTGCAATTTATCCAATATATATAGAAGCTATTACAGCAAAACATTTGCGGATAAAGTGACAGGGATTCAAATAAGAATTTTGCCATTGTTGCCTCATAAACTGACAAGTAAAAATCTTTCAATAAGTGTAAGAAATGGTGGCCTTTTTTATAGATATTTATCCGATGATGTTATTAAGACAGGATACATAAAAGACGTACTATAATGATTTTGAAAGTTGCTAAAATTGTTTTCTATTTACAAAATGGTAAGTTAATGCCATTTATATAAGGAAATATATTTCGTAAAAATGCAAAGCTGGGCATAGATCGAAGTTAAATAATAAAACACGGAAAATTAACTTTTTTGAGTCAACCTTGACAATATATGTCTCCATAAGTGTTCTTTATTATACAATACTACACAAATGCAACCTGAATCATTGCGCTGATAAATATGATATCTATAACAGGAAGGAGCCAAAGCTCTGTGTGAATTACCCCGTCCCGAACCCCAGATCTTGCTCGGAGCTGCTGTCATTAGTGGACACAAGAGAAGAATTATTTTGAATAGACAATACTTCAGTAAATCAAAGTTACAGAGCCAAAGGGGAAAACGGTGACAACAAATCCACGATGGTTATGATGTACAAAAACCATACCCAATTATAATACAAAATTGTCTGGCCAAAATTTTAAATGTGCGCGTAGTCAAAACAGGAATTTTATTATACAACTCAGTTATCTGTCCATCATCGTTTGTCGTTAATTCAAAAACAGATAAGGCAATGTTGAAAATCTTTTAACAGGATGTTTCTCTCATTGTACCCTTTCTTCTTTTTGTAGCTATACGCTTCAAATGATTTTTGTCCGTAGGTTGTTTATGTTTTATAGAAGTTTGATTTTTATTTTGCGCTTTCTTTGGTCATCAGGCCCTCTGATACAGTTCATTTTTTCGATTTTCCGTTTTTTCCATGGACTATAAGTTTAGGGACAGTGTATTGGAGTTTTCGTTTTCTAGTTTTACCTTTAATGCACATTTATACGTTACATAAATATTCTTATGCTGAATGATGTAATGATATATTGAAAGTTTTTTTTGTAATAGAACATATCGGTCATGTTCATCAATCGCAGTGCAACATCTCAAATCTATGCTTTATCTTTGAAGCTTATTTAGGAACAATTAACATTGAAAATTGCTCTTCCTTAAATAATAAGTTTATTCAAAAGCTAATCAGTTCCAAGAGAAAGACTTTAGCAAAGTCTTTTAGTTTCACTTTCGCTACATAAATGACGTGTTGTCACTGAAGAATAAACATTTTGGTGATTACATGAACATGATTTAACCTCTGGAACTTGAGATGGAAGACACCACTGACACCGACTTTTCTGCCTCATACTTAGACATCCTACTAAAAATCGACACGAATAGTACCTTTTCCACTAAACTTTATGAAAAACGTGACGACTTAAGTTTTCCCATTGTCAACTTCCCATTCATAGACAGCAACATACCCTCCTCACCTGCTTATGGAGTTTATGTGTCACAGCTAATTCTTTATTCATGAGCGTGTTCTCAATACCAATACTTTGTCACTAGAGGATTGCTGTTGACATCCAAGCTTTTTAGGCAGGGTTATTCACTACCCATACTTAAGTCTGCTTTCAGAAAGTTTTATGGCCAGTGGGGGGATTTGACAAGTCTGTTTAAGATGTAATTACAGACATTATCCCTACGCCATAGTTTTAATTTCCTTACGTCGTAGTTTCTTATAAATATCATTTATAGGAGGCATGTTTCAGATTGTATTTTTGTACTTGCGTTTTTCTACCAGTCATTAATTTGGCTTCATACTTGCCTGTATTCTAAATTTTTGTACTTGACTGATATACATTTCGGCTTTCGTATGTCGGCAACACCCTTTATTAATTGTAAGTAAGTCAATCAGTCTTTTTATCCAAAGTCAGTCAGTCCATCCGTCTGTCTGTTTTTGATTGTAAATATATTTTCATAAATATATTTATATAACAAGTACAATTCACGGTATAAAAAGGGGGGGGGGGGAGTTTACTCCTCATCACCCTATCTTTTATGCTCTGCTTTAATGATAATGTTGCTACTTCTATTCCTCTCCTGTTAATGGTTTTCTCCTTTTTTCTTTCGTCACTATAACTGTGACTTTTTCTTATGGTGACTCTGGCTCCGGAGGCATTGCGGCGGGTGACATATGTGTAGCAGGAAACGCTTACCATATCGCGAGCACCTGATTTCGCTCCTAGTTGTTTTTAATAGAAGTTCGTGATGTTTCCATGTTAAGTTAATAAATGCAAATTAAGTTCATTTTTCTGGGTGCGTTCAACGTTTTCTTATATTTGCCAATGTGCATGGACTAACGGCCTTAGAATATTGTCTTGGTTTTTCGATTTACTTACTTTTTATATATATTAAATGCGGTATATGTTAACCCATCTTAGATACTGTACTAAAGCTTGTATTATGTATTATTAAGCTTGTGTTATGTGTAATAGTGTAATGTTTGCCATGCTGATTCAATTTTTACCATAAGAAAGAAACATTAGTAAAGTTTTTACTTTGATTATGCAATATTGTATACTAGTCAGTTTCTTTCGTTTTTCATGATGTACAATTTTACATTTCGTCATTAAATTTTATAAATAGCCTTTTTAATTTTAGTTTACTTATTTAATTATTATTATTCCGCTTCAACGAAGTGGGTGGAAAATACTGGTCGGCGACCAGTTAACGCCATTTTTTGCATGTTTTTCACCTATAGTTTTATAAACTGTAGGTTTTTAGTCATATTTTTCAAACTGAAAATAGGTTACCAAAAGTTCTCAAAGAGGATACCCTGATAGTTTTGTTTGGGCTCCAAACGCATTAAAAACAGTTCCTTTCGGGGTCGGCGAAAACGGTAACCTTATATCACGGACGGGGACCAATTATCGCCACTTTCTTTCCTCTTTTATTTCTGTTTGAAAATACCGCATGAAAGCAATTATCTTATGTATTTTTAAATTATATAATGCACTTTTCATTTATACTGTTAAGAAACTTAATTGACCACGTGATAGAAACAGAAGCACTCATTTGTAATGTGAAGTGCCGTACGCTAGGTCTTAACAATGCAGCAACGTTTGTTGTTTTGTGAGAATGATAATTATTACAGTTTATTCTCGGATTCGGTGACACGTCACTTCCCGTGACAACAAAAAGATGGCCGCTCTCTGAGATGAAGCTTTCTCGTAGCAACGCATTTAAACGTATAGAGTTATATAGCGTAACATAGCAAACACGTTTACACTGGATAAAATGCCGGAGGTTAAATATGTCACATGTTAAGATTTCTTACAGTCAGGATCTAACATCAGTGGGTCACTGATATCTGTTTGAATATGTCACATGTTAATATTACTAACAGTCAGGATCTAACATCAATGGGTCACTGATTTTTGGTTCAATATGTCACATGTTAAGATTACTTATAGTCAGGATCTAACATCAGTGGGTCACTGATTTCTGATTCAATATGTCACATGTTAAGATTACTTACAGTCAGGATCTAGCATCAGTGGGTCACTGATTTCTGATTCAATATGTCACATGCTAAGATTACTTACAGTCAGGATCTAGCATCAGTGGGTCACTGATTTCTGATTCAATATGTCACATGTTAAGATTACTTACAGTCAGGATCTAGCATCAGTGGGTCACTGATTTCTGGTTCAATATGTCACATGTTAAGAGTACTTACAGTCAGGATCTAGCATCAGTGGGTCACTGATTTCTGGTTCAATTAGTCACATGTTAATATTACTTACAGTCAGGATCTAACATCAGTAGGTCTATGATTTCTGATTCAATATGTCACATGCTAAGATTACGTACAGTCAGGATCTAACATCAGTGGGTCACTGATTTCTGATTCAATATGTCACATGTTAAGATTACTTACAGTCAGGATCTAGCATCAGTGGGTCACTGATTTCTG
>JAUMGZ010206114.1:0-12230 GCA_032359645.1 Pododesmus macrochisma | reverse complement strand
ATGTAACTCTTAATCAGAGTGTTGTGACAACATAAATATACATGTAACTCTTAATCAGAGTGTTGTGACAACATAAATATACATGTAACTCTTAATCAGAGTGTTGTGACAACATAAATATACATGTAACTCTTAATCAGAGTGTTGTGACAACATAAATATACATGTAACTCTTAATCAGAGTGTTGTGACAACATAAACATACATGTAACTAATGATCAGAGTGATGTAACCACATACAAAACACGCTTAATTTACTTCCATAGTAAACATTGCATCTTTTATAACAATTATGTTTACCCAAACTGGCCCTTGTTGCCTTTACAAGATGAAGATAGTTACAGTATGAACTTGAAAGAACAACGTTATCTAATTAACTGCTAACCTAGTTTCCTCATGTCCTAGCAAGGGAGAAATGGATTTACAATAAATCCTACAGAACGTACAGATCAAGGAGACACATATTTAGGAATAGGCATCGATGAACGATCTGACATTGTCCCAGACGATCGTTCGTCATTCCTATTCCCAAGTCATTTTTGACGTGTTGTGTAATCAGTTTCGCACTCTTTGTAGATGATCTATAGATAATAATCGTAGTAAATAAACAATGCCCGACGGAAGGAATTACATCGCGGTGCATTGTGGTCAATTTCGTGGGATGTAATTTTGTTAAAGCCCTTCTGAATGAGTTTTGTGACCTGTCGGTTTCGTTTTGCGATGAGTAATATTTTTATACTATGTGATTAACGAGATTGTGTTTATTATTTCATTCTATGATAAAACTAACATTTGCATTCGATATTCTACACTATTTGTATCAACATACATTGTTTGATGTGCGTTATTTCTTATTGTTTTTTATGTTTCTTTTCTTTAAGTGATATTTAAAAAACATAAAAACAAATCAAGCAGGGAGGCAAAGAAACGTGAAATCAATCAAGCAGTGAGGCAAAGAAACGCGAAAACAAGCAAGCAGTGAGGCAAAGAAACGTGAAAACAAGCAAGCAGGCAGGAAAAGAAACATGAAAACAAGTAAGACAAATGGCCATTTTGAAATGAATTCTAGACTATTTGAAAAATGCCTTAAGACGAAGATGCAATTAAGTGCACGTATCCCTATTAACCGTTTTAACGAGTACACTTAGTCTCTTTAAAGGTAGGTTGTAAATCTTGATTAATTATTGAGCTAAGCAAGTCTATTCTTGATATTAAATTTTAATGATTTCAACACGTTCCTTTCAAGGAAGAGTAGACACGTTTGTATTATCAATGTCTTAAAAGTCAGAATATTTACCAACGCACCGCGGTCACCGGTATAGTGGGCTATCTTGTAATCCCTGGAGAATTTGGAAGGAAAAGAGAGTGCAAATTAATACATCCAGGAGTACCGTTTCATTCAACAATTTACAGTTTTATGTCATGCGTTTGTTAGCTACAATCACTTCACAACTTCCTCATTAGCTGTGCGATTTGTTCTCAATGCAGGTACATACATAAATGATAACATACAGACACACAGGCTTGTAAGGAATTCCAAGTTTATGTTCACTTTTTATTTAGATTCTTGTTCTTTAAACGTTATCGTAAGATTTTTTTTCGATAGTTTAATATACAATGAGAAAAATTTTCCTTTCCTTTTCTTTTATTTGTTTGTTTCTTTATTTTTGTTCCATAACTCAATTAATATGTTTCAAAGCGCTAAAAACAGTACGTTAAAGCCACAGACGGACTAAGAGCTGTTTGACCACATCCAAGAGGTCCAAATTTTGTTCCACACAGTTAAAATCACAGACATTTATGTTATGATTAAATCCGTTATCATCTGCACAAACTGGAGGCCATTAGTGCTCTATTTTAACTAATTTAATGGATTAATGCGTAAAATAAAGCACCAAACCACATATGAGTGTTATGTATGAGTCACAATGCAAAACGGCGAAAGGGATAAGTCAATGTGACCTAATTTTAAGTCCACAATGTCCTACTTACTAAATGAAGCATTTAATTAGTAGGATTTTGTTTGAATACTTATTTGAATTATTGGTTAACCAGTAAGTGTGTTATTCTCGTCAGAAGGTGATTTGTTTTCAATGCCTGCATGTAAATAAATAATAAGCTTCTCAGCGTCTCCTGCACTACTTCATTCATCAAGATCAAATTTCGCCTCGTTCGTGTAAATGTTAAAGGTTCCTCGGCTGTAGATGTATAATCGCCCGTTTGTACGGGTATTTTCAATTAGACAATACGCAGAATGTTCGAGCTTTTTATGCAATTCTAAGTTTCTGTTTGAAATGTATGGTTACTTAGTTAAACCTTATTTGTACGTAGACGTACATGTATACCACGTATATAGAGATTCACTGGAATGCTGATAAGATTTGGGTTGTTTCCTTTTTGTCTGACGTGTACATGTACAGCAAACACTTTCTTGATTAAATGAAAACAAAAGCAATTGCACGGCAAAACATGGCCGTATCATGTCTCAAATAACAATAAAACTTAAAACAAACGATACAGCAATAGTAGTCTGTCGATGAGTGCCAATCTAACGTTGTGGGAGGCAGTCAAACAAAAAGTCATAAAACGACAATCTCAAACGTTTTTCTGTAGGAAAGTACTTAAAACACGAGAGAACAATGAATTATTTCAACACTTTCATAATGAAGAAGAGACACATTGTTTCTCGAACGTAAAACTGTTGAACAAGAATGCTACATGCTAAATCATTTGCATATTCATATGATTGTCTCAACTTTTTTTCTGTTAGTCAATTCGAGGCCACAAACGGAGGATTGGTATTATTAACTCCTAAGACGTATAAAAACGAAACTAGAACTTTATACTATAACGCGTATATTTTACCATGTATTGATAATTGTTGTTTAATATGGGGAAATTGTTCCAATGAACTTCTAAATTGCATTCTAAAAACCTAGAAACGAGCAGCTAGACTAATTCTTGAATTACATGTACATTGTACCTATTATCTCCAATGAAAGATCCGAAGATATTTTCGAAGATTTAAAAATTCAGCAAATCAGTGAAAGAACTCGTTTTCTCAAGGCTTTACTAATTTTATTAAGCTACACAATATAACTCATATATAATATCATATAACTCAGCTTTTTTGAGAGTAGTACGTTTTAATACTAAGCTAGATTTCAATTTTAGATCATATGAGCGCCAAGATTTAAAAACTACAAAACCAAAATCAGAATTTTTTTAACAAAAGTTTATCTATCTCTGGACCTAAACTAAGGAATTCATGAGACACACATACATATGTTCGCAATATTATAATTCAATTTCCACTTTCATAAAAACATATAACCTTTGAATTCAGAGGTAGTGGGGACAAGATACAGAGTATATTTATCAGTCGTTTTCTTGGGTTAATTGATGAAATGTTCAGATTTTTATTGTTATTGAGTTCAATTCATATACTATGGTATCTGTGTGAGAAGACAAGTGTTAGAGAGGGTATTGTGTTTGTGTCATCAGGGCTGTAGCCTGCAGGGGGCGGGACAGGACAAGAGCTCTCCCTCACGCATTTTACAATAATTTATTTTTCTTTATTTCTATTACAACATTCCCGGCATATCGGCAAATATATTTATCCGGCAGAAACAACTCGACAGCTCTAGATTACAGATTACCAATTCTCGGGTTGTCAACTCGACAACTCGACATTTAAGATTACTAATTCTCGGGTTGTCACTTCGACAACTCGACAACTCGAGATTTAAGAATTACCAAGTCTCGGGTTCGTCTCGACAAGTCGACAACTCGAAATGGCATTAATCAGCCGCCATACACTCGACTACATGTATTTAATGAGCAGCATTAGTCATATTCGGAAATTTTGTGCATTTGACGAAGTTCATTCTCTTCATCAAAAGGTTTTGAATGGATTTTCTTTATTTGTTTACTGGTGTATGATATGGTTTATTTGTTGTATTACAGCATAAAGTCGGTTATTTATCGAACATTCAAAATATTAAAAAAAATTGCATCTCTGCATAGATATAGAACGTTTACTAAGCACAATGAAGTCGTTGTGCAACACACGGTATCATTCGTCTGCAACGTTAATCAAAATTTACAAAAAAAGTTTTAATCATAGTACGAATTTTCTGTAAACTTGAGAAATAGATAACAACACAATGCAGAAGCCTTAAAACATGAAGCCGGAACAGAAAGTAGGGATGCACAGCTCGATACACAATTCATTCATTGATTAATATCAAGCAGTGCAGAATTTGAATTTCGAATAATCTTTTATACCTTGTTATTACGCCGTGAATTGTCTGCGAAGCGTAAACAAGTCAGAATATTGCTTCATTGTTCAGACTAAACACAATTCTCTTTATTAATTCCACGTTTATACCCAACTTGACTTTTATAAGATCCAATTATGAAATGTCTGACTTCTTTTTGAATTGTAGCAATGCGGATGTATGTGACTAGGCAACTAGTTTCCCGGCTAATTCGAGAAAGAGCTATGTTATATTAAATATCTAATTTTGTGATTCTAAAAACCAAAATCATTTCATGTCAAGAATAAACTTAACAGAAGCTTCATAGCTCACAATCAAAGAATCAAAAGTGGTTATTTTTTGGTATCATTATCGTGTTTCTTAGTGGAAGAGTGTTTGCTACTAGTGTAGAAGGGGTCGATCCCCGGCTGCGTCACACATAAGACGTCAACAGTAGGCAATCTTCTCACTTCTTGCCAAGACGTCAACAATAGGTTATCTTCTCACTCCTTGCCAAGACGTCAACAATAGGTAATCTTCTCACTCCTTGCCAAGACGTCAACAATAGGTAATCTTCTCACTCCTTGCCAAGACGTCAACAATAAGCAATCTTCTCACTCCTTGCCAAGACGTCAACAATAGGTAATCTTCTCACTCCTTTCCAAGACGTCAACAATAGGTTATCTTCTCACTTCTTGCCAAGACGTCAACAATAGGTTATCTTCTCACTTCTTGCCAAGACGTCAACAATAGGTAATCTTCTTACTCCTTGCCAAGACGTCAACAATAGGTTATCTTCTCATTTCTTGCCAAAACGTCAACAATAGGTAATATTCTCACTCCTTGCCTCACACATAAGACGTCAACAATAGGTTATCTTCTAACTCCTTGCCAAGACGTCAACAATAGGTTATCTTCTCATTTCTTGCCAAGACGTCAACAATAGGTAATATTCTCACTCCTTGCCTCACACATAAGACGTCAACAATAGGTTATCTTCTTACTCCTTGCCAAGCACTCGACAATGTGAACAAAAGAAGGATTGGTTTGGTCGGTATCAGCATTAAGTTACATAGTGAATTGTCATGGCAATGTGTCTGCGGTGGAGTATTGCATTGAGACAGCACTATTAAGTCGTCTTCAGTGCGCACAGTCACAAGCAGGTATACCGTATCGATATCAACCTAGACATAAGTTGAAGGTACATTAAATCTAAAAAAAAAAAAAAAAAATATCTGAAAATATTGTTGTTTTCGTCAAAAATGTAATTGTAAAACCATGCAAACAAACTTAAAATCATTCAAAGACTCTTCTTTCTTGGCAACATAGCCTTAAAGACTCTTCTTCCTTGGTAACACAGTCTTAAAATCTCTTCTTCCTTGGTAACACAGCCTTAAAGACTCTTCTTCCTTGGTAACACAGCCTTAAAGACTCTTCTTCCTTGGTAACACAGCCTTAAGATCTCTATTTCCTTGCTAACACAGCCTTAAGATCTCTATTTCCTTGGTAACACAGCCTTAAGATCTCTTCTTTCTTGGTTACACAGCCTTAAAATCTCTTCTTCCTTGGTAACACAGCCTTAAGATCTCTTCTTCCTTGGTAGCACAGCCTTAAAATATCTTCTTCCTTGGTTACACAGCCTTAAGATCTCTATTCCCTTGGTAACACAGCCTTAAAATTTCTATTTTCTTGGTAACACAGCCTTAAGATCTCTTCTTCCTTGGTAACACAGCCTTAAAATCTCTTCTTCCTTGGTAACACAGCCTTAAAATATATTCTTCCTTGGTAACACAGCCTTAAGATCTATATTTCCTTGGTAACACATCCTTAAGATCGTTATTTCCTTGGTAATACAGCCTTAAAATCACTTCTTCCTTGGTAACATAGCCTTAAGATATCTTCTTCCTTGGTAACACAGCCTTTAACTCACTTCTTTATTGGTAACACAGCCTTAAGATCTCTTTTTCCTTGGTAACACAGCCTTAAGATCTCTATTTCCTTGGTAACACAGCCATTAAATCACTTCTTCCTTGGTAACACAGCCTTTAAGACTCTTCTTTCTTGGTAACACAACCTTAAAGACTCTTCTTCCTTGGTAACACAGCCTTAAAGACTCCTCTCCCTTGGTAACACAGCCTTAAATCAATCAAAGGCTCTTCTTCCTTGGTAACACAGCCTTAAAATCTGCGCTTCATTGACGAATAAATGAAATAACATCGGCACTGAATCATCTTATTTAGGATTTAGACAAGCATTAACATTATGTATCTCAAACACTCAGAAAATGTACGAGGGGTCCCTAACTCACACAAAGAACTGAGCGGATATATATGACTACGCGACCGTAATGCAATAAGCAGACGTTATGTTTGCAATCAGATGGCATTATGTATGGCGCACGCGGGAACCAAATAAACATGATCAAACGAGGGTGATATTAATTCAATGTTATTTTAATAAACGTTGCTTAATGTCACCAGCTTCACTTAGAAGGGTCTAGCTCGGCGTCGTTATACTTGTTACACAGCGAAGATATCGTTCGGGGGATGTTTATTGTCACCATTAACGTTTGTACTGCTGTGTGGGGTTAAGTTATTGCTTTATAGAACAACGGTGCGACAATAAACGTAGTCAATCCGTAAAGTCGACTTCGCTGATGAGAGGGTAGAACATTTCTATACAAATTATTATTTGATTGATCAATTTCAATTTTCAATTTGCTTTATTCCGTATGCAGACAGCACATAGGATAAAATATACACATATTACAATATATAATAATCACATGAGATGGCGGAGAACATTACCATTACACAGATTTTACCATGAAAACTTTTTTACAAACACATTACAAGTCTTTCTAACATTATTAAACACACACAAGAAAGCGTGGGGATACTTACATATGATGGCGAAGAGCTTGTTAACACAAATACAGATTTTCATTTTTCTCACAATACTAATCCAACCAGGATTCAATTACTCAATTATTCACAACATATTCAATGATTCATTCCAATAAAACATTTCTCATAGAGACTGCTTTTACTAAATATTTACTTAAAGTACGTAAAGTTTTACGATTCTACACGAAAATAACTGTTTAGTTTGATAAATTGATGACTTTATGAATGGAAAACTGAACGATAAAAGGCATAAAATGAGGAATGATGTTCGTATGAAAGAATTAGTTGATTTGGACAAGTATGCCGTCATGTTTACACCGTGTAGAAAAAAGTAAATAGTTTACGTAGCAAAAACTCTGCCGACATAGATATGGGTGTCATAGTTCAGGGTATAGTGAGTTAGTTAGGTAAAATAACCACTTTATATCAAAGAATGTCCTGCTGTCTGTATACTTATACAATGTACAGTAATCTTTTGGAACATCATACCGCTGTCCGTTGGTTACAATAATGTCAAACTTTTGATAACTGCAAAAGAAATAATTTTACAAGTCAAAACAAAAGAAGGATTGCCCCAGATTTCGAGTGCCAATGAGTTGGGTTTCTAAATATCTACTTTTCATATAGGAACGAGCTCCGACTATCTCCCGCACAATCCATACATAAAAGCGGCCAGAAACTCAGAGGAAACTCGGTCTACATTGATTTGTGATTGTAGGTCCCAGTATATGCACTCTTTTAGGTACCAGCATGCCTAGTTTTAAGTCCCAGTATTAATTATTTTAACTCCTAGCGTGCATTTTTTGAAGTGTCAGAAGTCATTGTTTAGGTCCCGTTATGTATAACATGCATAAGTTTTTCTCTACTTTCATTTGACCATTTCTGAAAATGTCAAGATAGAAAAGAAAACATTTGCATAGAGTGGTATTCATTTATCATAAACAACATTTACAGGAAGTAAAGACAATCAAAGCACAGTAAGAGGACTCATCTTTGTCACCTGCCTGTTGACCATCATTTAGATAAAAGATGAACGGCCAGGTGAAAAGTTCACAGCATCCCATGGTGATAACAATAAGCATGGAATCTGCTTAATCTTAAAAATACAAAAAAAGCAATGAGATATTAATTGCGTGGCATGGATTATTTTGATGTTGTTATCTCGTTCTCTCGGTGAACAAAGTGTTCTATATATGATTGATTGGTACGGTCATCTGAACTGGTCAGATTATCCTGATAATATCCTAGTTACATGTACTTTGTAAATGTCGTTATATTTTAGTAGAGTATACCACGACCCGGTATGACCTGCACAAATATCAATCACACGGGGCATGATTCTTCACAAGGGGAGATAATCTAGTTACACTCCTGCAACACGGTACATTCTGTAGTATAAATTAACAACTTAACTCAACAACACCGTAAAAGAAAAAAAATTACGTAATTGATGAGGTGTTTTGTTTTTTTTATCCATCATTATTATCGTGATTTTACCATCCCTTACCCCTCTCTTTCTTTGGCTTTGCAGCTTTGATTATCCAAGGTTTTGTCAATTCTAACTGAATTCATTTTCTCTAAAGAGTCCATTAATGACGACTGCTTGGAAGCTAGACCTTGATATAATTGTATTGTACTACGAGAAAACTCTAACATGTACTTGTTATACTTTATAGAAACAATAAGTTGCTTCTAAAATAATTATACATAATTATAGAGTTATCGTGAAAACGGTTTACTTTGCACCACAAGTCTACGTTCGAAGAGGTACAGTACTCATGGTGTGCCCTCAAGATAAAATGTCCTTTATATTATCTAGTGTATCGTAAGTGAATCATACCTTAAGATCAAAACAAGTCTGCTGTATATAAAAAGTTTTCTGTAGACGCTAACTATGTACCAAGTGTCTGTTCGCTTCGCTGTATCTTAAATTCGCATTTCCATTTTCAATATATTGTGCGGTGTGCCGTGTTCGCGAACGGGCTTCGAATGGTCTAACACTCGACAGTCTGACCGTAACTCAATTTGGACAATTTATTGGTGCCTGTGTTCTGTAATATGGTCACTTCTGGTCATCAAATAAAGCGTCTTATTTTCCTTAGACACTCTTTATATGCAAAATAAGGAGGCTGCTTTACCCACACAGCGTGTTGTCAAATTGATATGAGTAAATACGCTTGGGTTCCCCTGATAGACATTCGATTGTCATTTTGGGTACCGAATTTTTCAGTTTCTTAAGTGGTGCGCTGTTTTGCGTATTAATAATGATTTTGCATTTAAACACATGTATTAAATGTCCTTGAGATTAGCGTCCTTTTCGGGTAAGTCAAGCCCAGCACTTGAAACTGACTTCGATATAGTTCTTACATAATAACACGGGACGCCAGTCATGCCAGTGTAACTTCAAGTTAAATAATGTTCTAAGAATAAAGTAGAAGCAATAACTTATTAGAAAGTGTGGCGAATAGCTTTTATATTCAATCTTTTTTTCTAAGAATTGATTTAAAGCAATCTTTTATTAGAAAGTACATGTACAAAATATGTTAACATGAGATAAAGAGAATTTGGAAATACGGTGCAACTTATATTTCCGTCTTTCCAGTTTGTGGGAAAACGTTTTGCTTTTACATTGATAATTTTTCTTATTCCAGTTTCCACTCATTTTTCTATTGTCAACTCCAAGCTTGGTATTGAGGTCAAAGATCAAGGTCAAGAAGGTACAAAATATACTTTTCCCTATAAATACTTTCTAGATTAACATATAAACTTCTTATGTGAACTAAGGGAAGATGTTACGGACAACCTTTATTGAAATTGATATTGAGGTACAGGTCAAAACGTACTTTTCCAATTAATTTCTTACTGGATTAACCTCGAGTCTTTCTATTAATACTGAGGGAAGATCCTAGAGAGGCCCTTCGTTGACCTTGATATTGAGGTCAACGATCAAGGTAATAGAGGTCAAAACATACTTTTCCATATAACTTCTTACTTGAGTAACGTAGAGTATTCACATTAAAACAGAGTGGAGGTCTTATTTATCTTGCTATTGAGAACAAAAGTCAAGATCAAAAGGGTTAAAATGCATTTACCTTTAACTTCTTACTTGATTATCACAGAGACTTCATACTTTACCTAAATTACTGAATAATAATAAGAAGACGTGCAATTTTTTCTACATGTAACATTTGTCCTTTCTAGTTATCCTTTTCTCTTCGTATTTCTTTATTATGCTATGTACACCAGACGACAAATGATTTGTAGTATATTTTAATTAACACGATATACATTGATTAAGAAGAATGTTAACCCTCAACGCTTAAACAGAGAAATAACAATATGTATGACTTGTAGTTGTCCATAAATTATGACTACACACGGCGTCCCAGAGTTTACCGGCGCAGAAGGCGGGGGTTCGAATCCCGGCCGCGTCAAACATAATAAGGCGTTAACATATAGTGGTCTCTGTTAAGTGCTCAGCATCTCTGGGAAGGAAAAGGACTGGTTGCCTCGCTGTCAGGATAATGTGACCGGTTGAAGTATCATGCAGTGTCTTCGGTGTTATAATTCAGTGAGACAACAACACATGTCCTAGGTAGTGTTCAAAGTGGACCTAGTAAAACATAGTATAGCTTTTACTGTAATTTATAGAACAACGTCTGTTCAAAACACATATATATCAATTTTTCCACTCATATAGATCTATTGAAAGGCGTAAACACAAAAATCGCTTAGTCTGATTTAGTTTTGTAAAGTCACAATTGGTTTTTTTCTGGAATTTTTATAGAGGTACAGTCATGTTATAATTATGTTACAGTGTAACACTCAACTACAATGCAACTTTGGTCAAATGTTAACAGTGGATTACCTGATGTTAATAAGTCAGTAGATAGTCGTAAAGGTTACATGAGAATACTTACATGTCTTTGTAAATTAAATATTGGAGACTGACGTTAAAACCTAAATCAAAGAAAAGTACGGTTTTGTCTTATTTTGAGGTACTAAAGACTTAAATTGTCACACAGATGAGGCTTGATATTCTCTTGGTATCTCATTTTATTCACGTATACGACTACTTTCGCAGATTTTAAGAAATTCAAATTACTTTGTCTGCATTTTTATGTCACACTGTATGTGAGATTAAAACTATAGAGCTTGTTACTGGATAACATCGTTCTTCTTACTGTATAACATCATTCTTCTTACTGTATAACATCATTCTTCTTATTGTATAACATCATTCTTCTTACTGTTTAACATCATTCTTCTTATTGTATAACATCATTCTTCTTACTGTATAACATCATTCTTCTTACTGTATAACATCATTCTTCTTACTGTATAAAATTATTCTTCTTACTGTATAACATCATTCTTCTTACTGTATAACATCAATCTTCTTACTGTTTAATATCATCTTCTTACTGTATAACATTATTCTTCTTACTGTATAACATCATTCTTCTTACTGTATAACATCATTCTTTTTACTGTATAACATCATTCTTCTTACTGTATAACAGCATTCTTCTTACTGTATAACATTATTATTCTTACTGTATAACAGCATTCTTCTTACTGTATAACATTATTCTTCTTACTGTATAACATCAATCTTCTTACTGTATAACATCATTTTTCTTATACTTCACAGTTTTGGAAAATTATTATGTACATGTCGTACGTGTATTAACGACAAAGAAAAAAACTATGTCTATCAATATTTTAAAAATGTTCTTAAATTATTTTTATAAGAATGTAGATTTATAATAAGATTAAAATTTGATACTTTTCTGCACACTCTAACCATCAGGTACATCTGAACCGTACTTTATAAGTACATCACTTTGCGTATCAATCATTCATTACGTATTCTTAGATTTCTAACTCGAGCTATTTACTTAGAATCAGTTAAGATCCGTGACATCCGATGATGTGACACATTAATTGGTACTGACGAGTCATTACGTTGCATTACGTTTGCCACTACTCTTAGATCCTTGATTTAAAAGTATATAATTCGGGAACGCACACATTGAGAGGCGTTCAAGCTCGTGGAAAATAT
>JAUMGZ010206103.1:0-12231 GCA_032359645.1 Pododesmus macrochisma | reverse complement strand
AAAATATGAAAAGTTAACGACGGACAGACGACGGACGACGGACGGGATTTGTATGAGAAAAGTCCACCTTGGACCTTTGGTCCAGATGGACTAAAAATATAAATATGATTCAAGCATATATCTATTTTAAAAATAGGTGAAAGTGTTACCAAAATGGTTAATGTACCCGTAATAAATGACATTTTGATTGTCATAATTCATGCATTATGAACAACAATGGACTGTCGCAAATTCAACATGAATGGCTTGGCCGTCATGCAATTTGCGAAAAGTGCATTGTTGTTCAAAACACATGAAGAAAGACAAACAGAATGTCATTTCTTAAATGTGCTGATTGATGAGAATAAATAACAATGAGTGAATTATCTCCCCTACATAAGGAGCTGTACATGTACAGCAAAGTACACATTTACTGAAATTGAGAAAAAGTTACAAGATGTGAATTATCTCCCCTACATAAGGATGTTGATCAAGACATGCAGTGTTTTTATTAAATAATGATGAGGTCACAAATCAAAATGAGAGATTCATCTAGTGTTGATCAAATTACTTTACTGATCGATGAGAATATTCAAAGGGATGATTTATCTTCCCCATATATAAATAAGGATGTTGAGCATTATATACTGGTGATAAAAAAATGAATCACCAGGAGTGAATTATCCTCCCTGGCTTAACAAATCAAAACTATAAACCAAGAACTGAATATCAGCATATAATTGGTACCAAAAATATTTTGGTTTTCATTAAAGACAGTAATGTCTTATTTTTTACCATAATATGAGACAGTTACATAAATCTTAATTATGAAATTATATCACAATGTACATATACATATGAATTTCAAGAGACGAATAAGAAACGATGCAAAGATCACTTCACAAATATAGAACTCATTTATGTACAAACATGCACACATTGTTAATTTATGATTTTCTGCTTTTCTACCTTGTACCCTATAGTTTTTATTGCATTCAAAGACTGTCATTTATCTTTACTGCTTTACATTTGAAATTAATAGAACACTTTTTTTATAACAAAGACAGACACAGATCATTATTTGTGGACACTAATGAAACACTGTCATAATAAATTACAAGGAGTGAATAATAAATATCTCCCTTTAAGCATAATGTTCAGCAAAGAACAATATAACTGATAATGCAGAGAATGGAAATAATTTGATTATCTCCCCTGAATCAGGATGTTGAGCATAACACTATCACAAGACAATGATGATGGTAATGGTGATGGTGATGATGATGATGATGATGATGATGATGATGATGATGATGATGAAGATGATGATGATGATGATGATGATGATGATGATGTTAAAGAATCTGATAATATATCATATATCCCCTAATCCAGGATGTTAAGCATGGCATGCATATGTAATGACGAGATTAAATAAAGGAGTGAATTATCTCCCCTACATAAGGATGCTGAGCAAGGCATTTTTTATTGATATGTAATAAATAATTAAAGAACGAGGGTGCTGCTAATGCCAGGTATATAATAAGCCAATCAACTAATCAATAAGGACTGTGTCCTGAAAGGTTATTTCTTTTACACAAAGTAAGTTTTGCCCATAATGGCCGTCTTAAAACAATTATTGAACTACTAGTATAATTAAGTTGATAAAAATATATCTTTTGAAAGTAATTTGTTTTTTTAAATGTACCCAAAATAACAAACTGTACATCTTCAATACATACGTGCGACAATAAATAAAACATAGGACTCACACTAAAACCATTATATGTTCTTCATTACACAGTTAAGGTATCCCTTGAGCTCATTAACAAATAAGAGGCCCATTGGGCCTTAACATCCATCTGAATGAAATAGGCCTATAAGTAAGTTGTTGGCATTTGAATACCTTGACCCATGCCTTAAAGTAACTACTAAGCAAAGCATTAAACACTAGGCCTTCTAGTTTGTAAAAAGATACACATAACCTGTTTTTGACCCAGGGCCACTCCTTGAACATTATTGGTTCCCTGTGCCCTAAAGTTACTCTTTACCAAAGCATTAAACTCTAGGCCTTCAATTTTGTCAAATGTTCCCCGTTTGGCACCTGTAGTGGCCGAGCCCCTTCAGCTTCAACTGAACAAATATGTATCCTCTACCACTAAGGATACTTCCTACCAAGTTTGGATGAAATTGGTCCAGTAGTTTAGGAGAAGTCAAAAATGGGAATTATCAATAGTTAACATATTTGCTATATAGTTTTGAAAGTTGACCCTAGGGTCATGCCGTGAACAATCTTGATTATCCATGCCCTGAAGATACTACAAACCAACGCATTAAGCTCTATGTTTTTAGTTTATTAGAAGATTTTTGAAATGTTGTCAACATTTTCCCCTATTGATGCCCCCTGGGGGCCTAGCCCCTGCATTTGAACAAATCTGAATCCCCTTCCTCTAGGGATACTTCATACCAAGATTGGATGAAACTGGTCCAGTGGTTTAGGAGAATAAGTCAAAAATGTGAATAGTCATTAACATATATATTCGCTAGTGTTGAACTTTAACCCCAAACCCCAGGGTCATGTCGTGAACAAACTTGGTTCTCCATGCCCTAAAATTACTACATAACAAAGCATTTAGATCTAGGCCTTCTAGTTAATTTAAAGTTTTTCAAATTTCCCTCCTTTTGGCCCCCTCCTGGAGCCTACTAGTGCCCCCAGGCCTTCCCCAAAGGATACTTACATGTACTACTAAGTTTGGATGAAATTGGTACAGTGGTTTCAGAGAAGATGTCAAAAATGAGAAAAAGTTTTCGACAGATGAAGGACGGACGATGGACGGGATTTGTATGATAAAAGCCCATCTTGGACTAAAACTTATTCACAATTGAAATTAAATTCCCAAGGAAATAGTTTTGCAAAACTTATTAATTGCATAATTATAATTAGATAAAAAAGTTAATTCAAACATATTTATTTACCAACCCACATCCTACATATTAAATAGTATTCTTTATCCCATAATATTGTTTTCTTATAATAAAACATGTACCTTTACATGTACAGTACATTGTATGTGAAAAATACTTTCATTGATTCTGGTTACAATAAAAATCATTTCTTTATAGATTTAGAATCTTAAAGAAAATTGTAAAACTGGTCTCACCATTCATACACATAAATAGTGCATGTAATTAATTATAATTTAAAATAAATATACATTCAATTTTATAGTAAACCAATGTTACTTTTAAGGCAGAAAATATGAAAGCTTTTAATTACCATGCTTAAAAAATACCCAGAAGCTTTAAATTACATTACAAGGTAAAAAAATTCTAACAACAGCATGCATGAACAATTCAAAAACTTTCAGTCAAAAATAAATACAATTGTACCACATTGAACAAATTTTAAAACACCAATGCTGCTATGGCACTATCAGAAAAGTCTAAACGTGTGCACCTTCTTCTCTTACGCTGTGGTTTCTCAGTTTCCTCAACCATTTTCATACTGTCATCCTCTACTTGTATTGAGTCTGGTTGACCTATCATCATATCATCCATTCCTACTTTTTCAACCCGCGGCGATTTGTGTTTACGTTTCTTCTTTTCTGAACTTAGCAACAGACGAGCACCGCTTGACTTCTGCACCTTCCAGAATGTTTTCAAATTTGATTTTTGTTGAACGGGCGTAACCATGATTCTACAGAGCTTGATCTTGGTCGCACTCTGTGGACGAACAACATATTGCACGTTTTCATCAAAACTTGGAACTCTCTTGCGCTTAGTGCTGATGGCGACATCACTTTTCTTACATAATTTCACACCATCTGAAAATTCCCCCTTGTGTGTTTTGCTATTGTGCTGTTCCTTTAACTTTCTTTTTAAGCTCTTCTTACACTTTTTGATATCACTAGGAGATTCCGCGAAAGATAATTTCATTTTTACTGGTTTTCGCTTCTCTTCAGTTTTCTCTTCAATTGGTCTAGAATCCTTCTTACACACAGTAAAGGGGGAGAACTCTGGCTCTTTACCGGATGTTGTCTCAGAAATTACTTCAGTAACAGTAACAGGTGCTGAATGCATTGGAGACTGACTAGAAATTGAATTCACTAAAGTTTTATCTACCTCACCTGTCAGTTGAGTCGATGCAGTTATCTCCCTTGTGGTTGGCAGCACGCTATTATTTTTAATATTTACACTTTTTACATTATTTACACCTTTTAAACTTTTTACATTCCAAGAAATATCTGTATACTGTGGAGTGAGTGTTTTGTCTTGGATGTCTGAAACCCCAACATTTGAACTGTTGTGCTCATTTGTTGGTGTTGCGCCCTGGTCCATCTGATTCATAAACATGATTCCATGTAGAATGTTGTTTTCGGAAGAATCACAATCTGTTACATTAACAACATCAACTATCTCTGAACTCTGCTCATTTTGTGGTTCGCTGGACAAAGTATTTGAGTTGATGCTGTAACTTTCTGTTGATCCCGATATCATGGAATCACAAATGTTATTTGAGGCAATACTGTATCTTTTTGTTGTCACTGACAACTCGGAATCACAATCATTGTTTGAAAGATGAGGAAAGGGCACAGGTAATCTGCTCTGTGATGTACAGCCATCAGAATTTGTATTAGCTTTCATTAAACTTGAAGACAAACCACTCTGAGTTACATTTGGAGCTGTTTGACCTAGCGATGTCAGGTTAGCTGTAGTCCCCTGATTTTGGGATACAGGGCCACAATTTTGATTTGAATTGCAACTATCACTTGCTGACCTATGAAAATAAATATCAGTCCCGAGGGAGGAAGAACAGTTGCTATCTAATTTGAAACTGTAGGGTTCGGCACAATCTGAATAAAGATCAGGTTGAAATGCTGACACTGAATGCTGCTGTAACGAATTATATAAATGAGAGTCTTTTTGATTGAAATGCTGACTTTCTAAATATTGATGTTGTTGTTTGTTCAAGTTTGACTCGTGCAAATTGTTCTGGTCAGAGCATACAGGATTGTGACTAGGTTGTTGCAATTTGAGCTGTTTATCTGGGTAAGGAGACAACGTTGAGGATTGATATTTGTATGCATGGTATTGGCTGTGTCGCTGATCACTAGTTATAACAAGATCACTTCCTAAACTTTCATTTTGCAAAGGAAGCCTTTCTTCAATATGTACCTTTAAAGGCTGCTGTAGGTAAGTTTGATCGCAGTGCAGCATGTGGCTTGGTTGAGGGCTGAACACATGTCCTGTACTTGTAAAGTGAGTGCGATTAAGCGGGCTACTACATACAGCATTATTGTGCATTGAACTTGCAATCAAAGTTCTATTATAATGATGTGGACTTCCATTGTGTGAAAGTGGACTGCCTAATGTAATGCTCTGGATATTTGGCACTTGAATATGTTGGACACAGGAACTCCTCAATTGATGCAATGGGCTCTGAATCTGACCAAAATTTGATTGCAGTGGGCTCTGAGTTTGTGCAGAGTTATGCTGTATTGGACTCTGAATCTTATCAAAGTTGCGGTGTATTGGACTCTGAAATTCAGCAAACTTATGATGCATCGGACTCTGAACTGGAGTAAAATTCTGTTGGTGTGGACTTTCAGTTAAGAAACAAGTTGGTTTAGTCTGCTGATTCCCTACATAGTGTTGTTGTTGTGGTAATGGTTTCTGAGGAACATGTACACTTGAAAACATATCTTGTCCATGAGATGCAAATACATTGCCTACAGCTACCCCCGTGTTACTACGAACTTGATTTTGTTTTATAGGGTCAAAACTAAAATTAGAAGCAGCTTCACACAAGGATTCTATATTGACTTTAGACACTGGAGAACTATAGGAGGCACTGTTTCTTATTTTGTCCTTTCTTGTGCTTTTTTGCTTTCCTTTTCTAACAGCTTCTTTTCTTTTTGGTGTCTTTTTTATTGTGTCTGCTTTTCTCACGGTTGACTTACATGTAGATAAAGATATGTCGTTATCATCATTTCTAATATTGAACCCAAATTGAGTCGAAGTCTGCTCCGACCTTGACCTCAAACTTAACTGTTGTTTTTCTGAACAGAATAGTGTTTGTGATTCTCTCTCACCACCGGAACTGCATCTTGATAAGGAGTCAGAAGTCAACTGCTGCGGAACTGACACTGTTGCTAAATGGGATGCGTCATTGCTCAAGGAATCACAATTTAATGAAAGGTCAAAAGTCAACTGTTGCTGAACCAAGCTTGAAAGTGAACCAGATAATTTACCAGTAGTTGAATCACATCTGGATAAACTTCTCTTTGTTCTAGCTGTCCGTGAGGAAGTTCTATTTGATCTTATGGATTTACTATCCTCTATGTTGTCCTCAGGCAAACAAATCTTCACTTGGTCCTCCTTGTGTGTCAGTGGCTTTTTGGAAGATATGTCCTTCATCCATGTGGATGCTAACTGCCCAAAATTAAAGGTGTCCGTTGATTTCTGGGACTTTGGAGAGGTGAATGGTGAGACCCCATTGAAGTTGAGTGAGGATGAGGACTCCTGCCTTCCAAAATGCAATGGTGAATTCATGCCAAACTTATGGATTTCGGCAAAGAAGGTCGGTTCCTTCGATTTTATATTACAGGTATTCTCCTTGTTATCAATGACATCACTTACAGTAGAACTGTTCGATGTACTTCCACTGTCCCCTAATGTTATTGCTGACAACTTTTTTCTGACGTTTGAAGTGGCAGCCACAATGGGTCCATTATTGCACTTTTTATTGGAAATATCGAGAAACATTGCATTTTCACAGACATTGTAGTTATGACCTGTGCTCATACTGCTACTACAGTTAGAGTCCTCAACAATACTGTGTCGGCTGCCTGTGTGGATACTTTCAAAAGTGTCGGTATTGTGAGGATACACAGAGTCTTTATTCGAAAGACTGTTCTTAGTTCGCACCAAATTACTACTAATTTCACCATCTCCCCCAGGAAATATCCCAACAGAAGCACTCTGTTCAAAGTCTGGACCTGTACCAGAATCTCTGCTGCATTCATCTTCAAGACCCTTTGATGCCATTGCAGAATCAACTTCCATTTCAGAATAATTTCCTATAAATGTGCCAGTTGTATTCAAATGAGGTGACTGACAAAGCAAGTCCATAGGTGTATTAATATGAATTGTAGACAAAGCATGCTGTTTCTCAATACTTCCTAGACAAATGTCTGATGTGTTAGCTATAGACTTGTCCATTTCACTAGAGATGTCTCCTAAACCACTGTCACTCTTGCACATGCTCACAACTGCATCTGGAACAAACTTAGCAATGAAATCTGGAATCCCTGGCATTTTCATCACTATCTGATCAAGAACTTCAAAATTGTTCATGTTTCTAACAAACTTCAGATGTTTTTCACTGTAGAGATGTTCCCTCAAGGAGCATCTATACCAGTAGTCACAAGCCTCACAGAAACCTCCTTTCTTACCCAACAACACAGAAGAGTTCTTCTTAGCCGTGGAGTATCGATTGTTATGTTTCTCTGTCGTCCGTGACAAGACCACGCCCCTATCAAAAGGTGAAACCAGGTTTTCGTCGAACCTTGGCTGTGGAAACATGTCAAGGTGTTTAATGAAAGGTCTAAAAATCTGGTCCACATCTTCCACTTTAAGAACGATGAGGTTTTCCTTCTCTGCATTCTTCCACTTAAGAGGTGTAATGCCATCAATGTCCTCCGATTTGGAACAATTTTGCTTGATTTTTTGTGCCGCTTTTGTTGTAGATTTTAAGAAGTCTTTTATCTTCTCTACCCTCACACCAAGATTCAGAGCATTCTGTACAATGTCCACAGAGTTAACACACATCTGACCACTGGCAGTGCAAGACTGTTGTTGAGTTGCTTTCAATAACAGAGCTTTTCCTAAAAAATATAAACAAAAATGTATATATTAGCTAATGTATGTACAGTTTATCTATTGACTTTCATGATCAATTACCATTGTTTATTTTTCTACAAGTGAATATGCAGCTTTGTTACTTTTGGTTAATCTTCCCTTTCTACACATGTCTAGGCCACATCAAGACAGTATCTGCTTGTTTTGTACACACTTTATAGTGCTGTCTCGCTGAAATATCACATCGCAGACACATTAACATGATCTTTCACTTGCTAAAGCAATCTCTACCCGGAGTTGCTGCTCCTTTCCCGAACATTCACCGGTTACCACTGTCAACGTTTAGAAAGTAGTTTTAGTTGTTGACATTTGGACTTGATATTACTCCCCTAAATAATACCTATAAATAAAAGGACTTACGACTTACAAAATTAAATCTAAATATAATGAATTCGAGAGAGCCGCCAGGGGCAGCATATCCCCAAAAAGAAAAATGTGCAGCATTTGTTATTGTGATACATCAATGATTTGTATATTTATATAAGAAGGGAGGCCAAGTTTAAACTTTCTGCTATCATTTGTTCTCAACTTATCATCTGGACAAGCAAGGACAAGCCACACACAAGAAAAATTCTATTTTTAGCAATGGTGATCTTGACCTTGGCAGTGATCTCCATAACCTATTTTACTCCAACCACAATAAAAAATACACCTATATTTTAATAAAGACTTGCCAATAGCATAATGACAGTTTAAGGGTAAGCCTAAAGTATCACTAAAACTACAAAAGAATGTTTTATCATTGATTTTTAATTTAACAGCTGTTTTGTTATTTAAGATGCATTTCCTTATATAGTCAAATTCCTCAAATGATGTGCATCCCTTAAGTACGTTGATAAACTTCCCCACAGTAAAATTTGAAATTATGGAGATCCCCGATATTTTGACACACATATTATTCTGAGTCAGTTTGTATAACATTTACAGTGGTTTACCTGTTGTTTGGAGAACTTCCTGTCTCTGACTGAAGTGTCTAGACAAGAGTTGTAGAGCCTCTAATATAAGATTTAGAGTGTTTACCTGTTGTTTGGAGAACTTCTGTCTCTGACTCAAGTGGCTGAACAAGAATTGTAGAGCCCCCGATACAAGAATGGTATGGTTTACCTGTTGTTTGGAGAACTTACCGTCTCTGACTTAAGTGGCTGAACAAGAATTGTAGAGCCCCTGATACAAGAATGGTATGGTTAACCTGTTTAAATGCTTGGAAAACTTCCTGTCTCTGACTTAAGTGGCTGAACAAGAGTTGTAGAGCCCCAGATACAAGATTGGGATGGTTTACCTGTTTAAATGCTTGGAGAACTTCCTGTCTCTGACTGAAGTGCCTAAACAAGAGTTGTAAAGCCCCCGATACAAGAGTTGGATAGTTGTGCATCACCAGGTTAAGTAGAACTCTTAAAAACATCTTGCCTCCTTGTCCATCCAAATCTAATTCAGCAGTGGCTGAACTGTAAAAAGAGATAAAGGTTTATTTTATTGAATAAACCAAGAGTCTAAATGAAATATTTGGCTGTCAAAATATAGAAAATTGTGAGAGACATCAGTTTTCTTACAAGAAACAATTTTTTAAATAAAACTATGCAGTTCAGTCTCAATACTTTCTTGGTATATGTTATAAAATATGTGTTCTTGCATCAAGTTTTTCTTAACAAGAACTTAACCAGTGGTAACTATTCTCTGTCACTGTATCAACATCTGCATTTCTTTGACAAAAAGCAAAAAATAAACACAATGTGTAAGTGTCTAGAACAAATAAGATCAATTTCAAAATATTTTATCAACAATTTACCTTCCTCCAAATATTTCTTCTGCTTGCTGTCCTATACTGTCCAAATCAAGACCTGAAGAAAGAGCAGACAAATCAAAACATTACCGGTACCACAGGTTAATTGTCTGCTAGACTGGTTCCCTCCCTTTGTTACTTCTCTCCGCAAGGGCTGCGCTACCTTAAGGGGAGGTAACTGAGGAGGGAACCAGTCTAAATTGTCTGCATGTGCATATCTATAGTTAAATTAACATTCATTAAGGTGTATACATTTGCTTATAAAAATAAATATTTTCTTCATCAAAATATTTACACAAAATTTTTAAGATTTTTTTAAAATGAAAAGCACTTTATTAGCATCTGAATGATAAATTTTTCTGTGAACATTAATTTATTGATAATGATATGTCAATAATTACCCATTTATATATAACCTTATTAATATACATGTAAAATAAGCTGAAGCATGTAACTATGCATTAGGTATACGTGAGTTATTCAGAAGGATAAAATCAGAATGCTACACAAACTAGCACTACTGTACGGCACACACAGAGATGATTAGACACACAAATAAATATAAAGTAATCTATACAACAAGAATTCCACAAAATGATGCCTCACCTTCATGTTGGCATAACCTTCAGAGACAAAATGTCAATGTCACAAATTTTAATCTGAAACGTTCCTAAAACTCTGCATTTCATATGCATATCAAAAGTACTTTGTGTTTTGAACTTGTGGCATATACATGTTTTACTGATTCAGACTATCATTAAGAAGTTATTGCCAATTATGAAAAATTACATTTTCATCTAAAAAGTGGCCTTTGCAGTTTTTATTCATCATCAAAGTCATGTCACAGTGTTAACCCCATGATCTGTCAAAGGACTTATTTTGGTCAGTATAAGGTAAATTACATCAAAATTCAAACCCCATTATCATGTCATGAAAACCTTATGTTGAAATGGAAAGATGATAAGTATCAACTTTGCCTTGACCAATCTGTGCCGTTTAGATTTTCAAGCAGTAGTCTGAACAAACAAAATGATATGATCTATAATACTATATATAGCAGAATTAGAAATTTCACTAGTTCAAACCAAACTGTACAGTCCTGCATGGGCATCAAACTAGTGCCTAACGTCGCAGATTGCTTGACAACATGAATGGCGTGACAAAAGTTTTCTTATAACAAGGGACAACAACAACAACAACGTTTCAAGATTTCAAATAATTCAGTTGCACGAAATAAAGATTGCTTGACAACATGAATGGCGTGACAAACGTATTCTTACAACAAGGGACAACAACAACAACAACAATGTTTCAAGATTTCAAATAATTCAGTTGCACTACATAAAGATTGCTTGACAACATGAATGGCGTGACAAACGTATTCTTACAACAAGGGATAACAACCAGGGACAACAACAACAACAACGTTTCATGATTTCAAATAATTCAGTTGCACTACATAAAGATTGCTTGACAACATGAATGGTATGACAAACGTATTCTTATAACAAGGGATAACAACAAGGGATAACAACAAAGGACAACAACAACAACAACAACAACGTTTCATGATTTCAAATAATTCAGTTGCACTACATAAAGATTGCTTGACAACATGACTGGCGTGACTATAGTATTCTTACAACAACAACAACGTTTCAAGATTTCAAATAATTCAGTTGCACTACATAAAGATTGCTTGACAACATGACTGGCGTGACTTAAGTATTCTAACAACAAGGGACAACAACAACATTTCAAGATTTCAAATAATTCAGTGGCACTACATATATCAAATCACAACAATGTTTTTATTCTTAAACAGAATACTACCAGCGTTAGCACCTTAAACTAAGCTATCAAACTTTTACAAGTTATTTTTTCTATCAATAGTTGCAGATTACTTCAGTGACAGTATTATTAGTGTTATCAACGTATCTTAATTTTAACTATGATCATGCATTTTTATTTGTTATTACTGATGTAAAATATCTTCATATAACTGACTTAAGAGATTGAGATAGATATGTAATAGATTCTAAATCAGACCTTCAAAGACATCATCTGAATTTTGTCTGAGTTATCTGGCATCAAATATAAATTGGAAATTACCTATAATTCAATGTGAAACTGTTGGTAAATTGTCAGCTTTTCAATAGATCATTCCATTGCAAGGATTCTTCTTTTATGGATATAAGTTAACAGATCATGATCGATATAATCAAAATGCATACCGGTACACTTATACGGGCAAATCATCACATAGTATTATAACATGTTCACTGTTAGTATATATACTTGCCAGTTTTTAAAAATTTTCATGGGGGAGATATCTGCATCTAAAATTTTGCAAAAAGTACTTACAATGCACCCTATTTGACAATTAGTAGTCTAAAATGACATACTTTCTGTTGCTTCATGCAATGTATTAATTTGACTTAAGATTAAAGCAAGATTTATAGAATACTGAAGATAATGAAAAATTAAAAGAGAGGGTAAAACATCGGGAGTTTCCCTCTTAAATAGGGAGTAAATACATATTTATTAGCAGC
>JAUMGZ010206092.1:0-12231 GCA_032359645.1 Pododesmus macrochisma | reverse complement strand
ATATAATGTTCCAATAAAATAAAGGGCTTCATGACCAATCAAAATGCGCTAAATTTATAGGCTTGTTCAACCAGATGAACGTTAAGGCCCATGGGCCTCTTGATATAAAATGGTATACCGGGTGGGGGGTTCTTAGGCTTGTATGTTATCTGTAGTACAAACAATTTTTTTTATGATTTCATTCAATGTAGCATTTAAATACATCGTATTTTGGGTTTGAGGAAAAGGGGCAATAGTGAATTGTTTATCTTTTATTTTTTATAGAAAAGACTTAATGTAGTTTGGGTTTGAGGAGGAGAGTGTATATTGATTTATTATATTTCTTATGGAAAGTACAAACTCTGAACATGTCTAGGATTCAGAAACACTGTTTGTCTTGCATGATTGTTATAACAAGTACAATGTATGTTTGCATATATGTATACTAATCAGAGACGTTGGATGTAATAATTGATTTAAAAACCTTACGACCTTTGAGTCAGACTCTTGACATAAACAACTCTTTATTATTCTGTTGAATTCATTTTTTTTTTTAAATGAATTGATTATAAGAATCTCGTGCATTTATGGATGTGTATGTAAGGGTTTGACTTCATTCATTTGTTATTTTACAGTTATTAATCAATAAATATGCAACATTTAAAGCGCTAACTCTTTACATCATCAATATTATTGTTAATCTATTCACTATAAAGGTGACATATGGTTAACTGTCATTCTTTGCTTCCCCAGTGTTGACATTGTGTCTTCTGGGCCGCTCAAAATTGTGTTAATCCTTCAAATTTTGATCTATAGCTTATTGATTTATAAATCTCTTAGATCAATCAATATTTATTTAGTAGTCCGCTCCTTGAAATCTGTAAATTATTGATTTACATGTATAAATTTTCCCTTAAATCACTTCAAATGTTCTTAATAGCCCCTTCTTGAAATCTATAAATTATTGATCTATAAACTATCTCTGAAATCACTTGAATTTACTTAATAGCACACTCCTTGGTTTTAATTGCTGGCCAGATAACATCTTTTGCTGTAGACTTAACAACACAATAGATCTTGTATAATGTTCTTTTGTGCAACTGGCTTTGAGTTGTCTATTTAATAGAAAAACTATTAAGTAAATGTTCTTTTTGAGGAATAGTTGGAAAGTATTGTCAACACTTTTATGTAAATGTGCTTAATAGTGCAAGTATGATATGGGTACTGTTACTTCAGAGATAAAGTTTGAATCTATGAATAAGTTGTGTTTTGACCTATTAAAAGGTCAGGAAACCTCTTTATTTGAATACATGACATGTACTTTTAAATCATGCAAAAATATATCAGTGATGAAAATCATTGTTAAATATGTTTATGTCTTCCAACATGTAAAAGGAAATGAATCAAAACATTGTATTCGTTTCAATGACATGGAATTCTTATTATAGTAGATCCATAGTGGACTCAGTACTTCTTATACATCATGTATACTGATAATGAAATTTCAGTTTTTCTTTAAATCAGTTTTGTTTAATATTTAATCATTGGCCTAATACAGCAATATGACTGTACTTTATTCTCCACAAGAGCAGGGGTGTATTCAAACTGAGGCAAACCAACGCAGTTCAGTCACAGTGTGAATTCTGGGAGCGACAAATATTGAAAATGTTACCGGTACTGGCATTCAGAAAATGATTCCCGAGTATGATTGCCCTTTAGCTATGTCCTTTAAAATATTTCTTCATTAGTCTTGGAGGGTTGTGATTGCTTCTATTCCCTGTACACACTATTATGCTTGATCAGGTTCATTTTAACCCATTTACCGCTAAAGTTACATTTAGACTGTTCCAAAACAAACAATTACACTGTCTACTGTCAAAATCAAGGGATGAATGAGTTAGAATTGAATCTGAGCTGTATGTAATGTATTAACTATAGACTGTGATCAGACTGTACACTTTACATGCGATGTACACATGTATAAAATGAAGAATATTCTATCGTTGTATGTTTTATCCTTGTTCATGGTAAACAGAACACAGGTATGCAGTATTTAAATTAAAACGTATATATTCAGTATTTATTGTGTTGTTGTAATTTTTTTCTTGTGCACTGATTGTGTTATAATGTATCTTTTGTCTTATAAGCAGCCATAAAGGTTTGCAACACTATGATATGCCATACTAGTAAGGCAAAAGGAATGCTCGGCCTGTACTTTACCCCAAAAATTTGTTTGTAGTTTTGATCTGAATGTGTTTTGAAAAATCAATTTTCTTTTGGTAATCTTAAACATATTTCATAGCAAAAAACCAATGTCAAACATTTTTATATTCATGGAATATTTATTTCTCATAATGACCATCCAGTTTAAGGTGAAAAACATTTTTTGAACAGAAAGTAGCAAAAGCACATGCACTCATTTTGGATCACAGCTGGTGCATTTTACTCGTTGCCAAAACTTCATATTATTTTACAGTACACTCATCCGTCTGCCACTAATTGTGTGCCTCAGTATTTATTGTGATAGAAGAGGGTGTTGGTGCCTCGGAACTTATTGTGATAGTAGGGTGTCAGTGCTTGGTACTTATTGTGAGAGTAGAGGGTGTCAGTGTCTTGGTACTTATTGTGATAGTAGTGTGTCAGTGCCTTGGTACTTATTGTGATAGAAGAGGGTGTCAGTGCCTTGGTAAATATTGTGATAGTAGCGTGTCAGTGCCTGGTCCTTGTTGTGTTATTATTATCAAGTTTAATCTCTTTGTGCAACAGAAATTACCTTCCTGAAACTGTAAAAAATAGGGGTTAATAATTATAATCCCTTTGTGCAACAGAAATTACCTTCCTTAAACTGTTATGATGATGGTTATCAAGTATAATTTCTTTGAGCAACAAAAATACCTTCCTGAAACTGTGAAAATTGTGGTAATTAATTATTATCTCTTTGTGCAACAGAAGTTTCCTTCCTTTAACTGTAATAATGGTGGTTATCAAGTATAATCTCTTTGTGCAACAGAAATTACCTTCCTTAAACTGTAATAATGGTTGTTATCTAGTATAATCTCTTTGTGCAACAGAAATTACCTTCCTTAAACTGTAATAATGGTGGTTATCAAGTATAATCTCTTTGTGCAACAGAAATTACCTTCCTTAAACTGCAATAATGGTGGTTATTAATTATAATCTTTTTGTGAAACAGAAGTTACCTTCCTGTTACTGTAATAATGGTGGTTCTTAATATAATCTCTTAGTGAAACAGAAATTACCTTCCTGAAACTGTAATAATGGTGGTTATCAAGTATAATCTCTTTGTGAAACAGAAATTATCTTCCTGAAACTGTAATAATGTTGGTTATTAATTATAATCTCTTTGTGAAACAGAAGTTACCTTCCTGGGAAACTTTAATAATAGTGGTTATCAAATAAATCTTTTAAATTTGTAACAGAAATTATCTCCCTTAAACTGTAATATTTGAACAGAAATTATCTCCCTTGAACTGTGTGATACAGCTTGATCATACAACAATATCGCCTTCAAGGAATATGAAGTACAGTATTTTTTCTTTGAACTTATCATATCCTCTGCAGTCTGCTTTGAAAAGAATGAGACCCAATAGTCCTTGACATGCTCACATCAAAACATACGTTATTGACCTGATGCTTGCTGCTTATAAAGATAAGTATCCATTAACTATGACGCTTATTTGTGCCATGTCGACTTTTTGTTAAAGACAACAAATCTAAAAGACGAAAAACCATAAGTTGCGTTCTGTCGTAATTTCACCCCGCAAATGTGCCCTTGTGTGTAGTCTTTTCGTCTTTGGTAAGGCGAAAACACGATACATTAGGTCACAAAATAGTTGGTCGAAAAGATGACAAATTAGGTCACAAATTAGAGGAGCGAAAAGACGACAAGTTAGGTCACAAATTAGCGGACCGAAAAGATGAAAAATCAGATCGCAAATAAGCGGGCGAAAAACTACTAATAAGGTCGCAAATTAACGGGGCGAAAGACGATAATACGATGAATGACAAGCGAAAAGACAACAACAAAATGTCGCTAATTTGCGGATTGTTTTGTCGTATTTTCGCCTCAATTCTGTCGTCTCTTCGTTCTGTCGACTTTTCGTTATTTCGGGGCGAAAAGACGACAGAACACAAATTATCTTTCCGGTCTGTTGTCTTTTCACCCCCGAAATAACGAAAAGCGGCCATGGCACAAATGAGCCAAGTATAATCAACAATATGAAAGAATGCTTTCCTTGCAGATTTGTGAAAATCTCAACAATGATTATATTATTGACAAAAGTAGAAACAACATTTCAACTTATCAGAACCCTTGTGAACATATTGCATTGAAATCGACAATGTCCGACACAATTCTGAAAGGTGATCATGCCAAGAACATCTACATCACTGAAACTTCGTGAAAATCTGGTCAAAGTTTTTTAAAAATAAAAGACCAACGATACGTTATGTCCACCAGGATATAAAACCCAGGCGCGTAACAACCTATGTAGCAAAAAAGCCCGGGCTTTCACATCATTGTGGAATAAAGTTACCGAACTCCATAACAGAATTGGCGTAGATGAGTACCAATCCCTACGTACACCAAAATAAGCAAAATATTTGTAAAATTATAGGGGAAAATGACATTTTCTTGCTTTAAAAGGGCCATTGAAACTGACGCCATAACACGAGAGAACGAGAGCGTTCTAGAAAACAAAATTCTCCTGGGGGAGACCCACCAGATCCCCACCGATGGGAAGGGGGAAGACTTCGGCAGCTGCATTCGGCAGCACATTTGTGCATTGGGCTTACACATTGAAAACCCGATTGTTACGCCCCTTAAACAAAAGCCTTTATGGTCACATTGGCACTAAATGCACAAACTTCAACACTTTCCTTTTTCCAAATTGGCACGACCGAGTCACAAATTATAGTAGTCCGAGTTCTCTGACTCTCTGGCCACTTTTATAGATGACTTGTTTTCCCGCACAAGTCATCTATAAAAGTGGGCAGAAAGTCAGAGTAGAATAGAAGACCAGAATTATAAAATCATATATATAGAGTGTGTTTATGCTTTGACTTCCAATGTCTGTGGTTTTGCATCTCTTCAACACATTTCAGACCATACGTCAACTAATCTCAAATCGCAGAAAGATTGGTTGTTTCAAATCAATCACACTTTTCTGATACCGAGACAACCATACAGTTCTTGTGCACTGTTATTTAAATATCAGATCAGATTGTTTTTTACGATCCATCACTACAGACTAGCACAGAATTAAGTCTCCGTGACAGGTTGAATATACAACTTTTTTTATTCAGATTGTTGTTTTCACTATTATATTTGTGATTATCGCCGCCGTGTTCATAAGAATCAGTGACGCTGGTTGAACCTAGATCTTGTCATCGGAAACATTTTACTATAGACCTCACGATTTCCTGCCGTCGCCCCCACCCCCACCCCCAAAAAAATATTGAAGATTGTACACACGCAATGTCGAAATCAAGATATAACAATAAAGGTAGTGAGTTTGTATTTCTTTATTAATGTAGCAACAATGTATTTAAACGACTAAACAAAACATACATTATTTCTATTGTTCAAAATTGGTCATCTTCCGTTTTTCTCCTTGACTTTGCATGTAACAATACTCTCGATGTAAGATCGCAATCACATATTAATGCAGTGTTTGATATGGTACCCATTGGCAAACCTCGGGTGAATCCGTTACTCTGAGAAGATAGAGACTTCGGCTCCAGTCCGGAAACGCTTGATTTGTATTGTGACGTCATAAACAATGGTCTTCCGGTTTAAGTTGCATTTCCGGTAACGGGATATGATCCGAATATGCTTGAGCATGGCAACAGAACGTAAACAGAATTTGGAAGCTGAAAAGGTTGAAAAAGAATGCGATTCAGAGCAAGCAGAACTTAATTTTACATTTGAAGACCCACTTGCAGATGTTATACTTCTTGTGGAAGGGAAACGGTTGTACACAAGTAGAAGTATTTTGGCGCTTTCATCGCCCGTTTTCCGATGCATGTTTTCGTCGGGATTCCTTGAAAAGGATAAAAAGGAAATCGAATTACCTGGGAAGGCTGTGAAAACTGTAGACGAAATGTTGAAATTCTTACACCCGGCTATGAATACAGAGTTACAAGCGGGCGATGCTTCGGCGTTACGTTTATTACCACTTGCCGAAGAATACCAAATGCCAGAACTAATGAAAAAATGCACACAAACGCTACAGAGTAAATTAACTTCTGAAACAATTGCACCCAATAACGTTCTTGTCATTAAATGTTTGGATGCAGCTTCTCATTTCGGCTTGGACGATTTAGAAGAGTTAGCCATTGAAAAATGTACCCAAAATGGTGAACTCGTGAAGCAGGTACAGAGAAGTGAATCGCTTCCCTTGGAGGTAAAAAATAAAGTTTACGAAAAAAGACTGAAGTTGCTAGAAGAAGAAAACCAACAAAATAAGATGACGAAGGAGAAACTTGATGCAGTTAAGTTTCGTTTGAAGGCAATAGTTAACATGCACGAAGACCATTGTAGATGTCGCATAGAAATGAAGCTCCGTTCAAACTTACAACGTCACTGTAGTTACTGTGCCAGACATTGGTGCTCGGACCATGTTAGTACAGACTCGTACAGAAACTCATATTGGTTTTTCTGTAACCATCGGATCGGATATACAGTTGCAAATGATTTTCTCTTAAAGCAATTCATAGAATCAAATGATACGTAAAGCTAAAGATATATATGCAACTCTCGGAGACGCGGAGGCAAATAAAGCTTTATTGTGTGTGATTTCACGTTGTTCGCTTGTGGTTTATGGTTTGAATGTTAACAGGCAAATTCTACACATTTTGTGTTGTCAGGTGCAAGCGGCAAATATTAATAATCATATTTGATATAAATCACCACCCATCAAGTTGTTTACGTTACTGCACTGCCCCATGCTTTTTTGTTGAAGTGTTTAAATAACAAGGATGATATGCATATACATGTGCACGCATACTAATACACAACAGAAAAACTTGTGTATCAGTACATCTACAAGGCACGATCTCTTTCTATAACAAGAATTCAACTTAGTGGTTCTGAATCGTTGTTAAGAAGTCAACGAATGATATTGGAGAAACAATCTGTGCATCCAACATTACGAAACTTCTTAATAAACTTGAAGTAATCAGCTTTAAAATGTTTCTTCAGTTGAACTGTACCCTTTTAGTATGGTGGCTGATTTGTGACATCTCGTTATTTCGCTTTGTTGCAGCGAAATGACAATAATCATCGTCTTTTCGCCCCGCTAATAATCGTTATTTCGCAGTGACATAACGAAAAGACGACGGAACCTAACGCGACATGACGAAAACACGAATCGCTGTTTATCGTTATTTCGCTGCGAAAAGACGATAATTAGCACTATTTCGCCCCGCTGTTTGTCGTCTTTTCGCCCCGTCGTTTATCGCGTTATTTCGCCGCGAAAAGATTTTAAACAACGTAGCGACATATCGCTTATTATCGTCTTTTCGCGGCGAAAAAACGTTTAATAGCGGTGCGAAAAGGGTCGAAATACTTCGCTCCGCTAATATACGACCTCGTGTTTTCGTCTTGTCACGTTAGGTTCCGTCGTTTTTTCGTTATGGCGCTGCAAAAAGACGATAATTAGCGGGGCGAAAAGACGATGATTATCGTCATTCGCTGCAACAAAGCGAAATAACGAGATGGCACAAATCAGCAACCATATTTTAGCAGCAAATACTCATACGATAAATGTCACTAAAAGGAAATGGCCTTGGTTGATCATAAGGGAATTTTTCAATAAGTGTTACATATTTATGTGATATAAAATTCAATATGAATGTTTAACACCGCGATAGCTCAATTGGAAGAGTAGTTCGCTTCGTGTGCGGAAGGTCGCGGGTTCGATTTCCGACCGCGTCAAACACAGGACGTTAAAATTAGGTGATTTTATCGCTCCCTGTAAAGTGCTTAGCATTTGGGGAAGGGTAAGAGAAGGGTTGGTAGACTCAAGGCGGTGCCAGGATAATGTGATCGAGCGAAGTATCATGTCAATGTGCCTCACGCGGCCTGTGGCGTGATATTTCAGTGAGCCTGCACTATAAAGTTGCCATAAGTGCGCACTATCACAAGCAGGTATCGTCTCGATATGACCTAGACATGTGTTAAAAGGGACGCTATACCTGAATAAAACAAGCAAACTAACTATCTGTAGTATTATCGGAACGTTAAACCATGTCCTGCACTTTGGCTCATCATCAGTTCGTTTTCAAATATTCTATTTCCAAGAATGACTTAAAAAATTCATGACGTGAGAAAATCAATATGAGCATCCAGCAATACGAAACTTATCTTAAATTATCGGCTCCAAAACAATCATCATCAACGGACCCGAGGGGGAAATGAATTAAGAATAGACTAGACCTCGATAAATAAAATTCCTAAAGCTAAGGGGGTTAAATATCACGATGGTAATGAAGGACAAACACTATTGGTCCCATCTTCTTCGGACAAACATATTTCTTTAACACATATTTTAAACAAAAACTACATTTTATCCACACACAAAAATTATAAAGCTGTCGTGAGAATATGAATAAAATATGTTTTTAATTGACGGGTTGAATGCCAATGTACTACCGTTGTCATAAAGTTGCAACTCTGCATCATATGCCACGCAAGATACACATCAGAATATGTGTGTTGTACCACACATCTGTTTCATTGTCTGAAATTCGTCAGCTTAAAATCAAACTTCTCGATTGTAACACCTTAAATAACACAATTCGTCAGTGTCGCTGCAGCTGTTGCAGGTGTTTAATTCAGTACACAACGTACGTATTATGCGTCATTTTATCAATAATAGGCACAAACGACACAGTATAAAAACATAAGCATTAGAACATGCATTGATTTTTGAAACTTTATAATGCTAACCTCGACTTCACCTTTAATTGTACATATCCACGCAGCACTCGGATCAAGTCTATGGCGGACTCCTACACAGTCCAAACTGGCGCGGTGTCAGTGGTGGAGTGCTCGCTTCGTGTTCCGGTAGGCAAGGGTTCGATCCCCGGCCGCGTCAAAACCGAAGACGCTAAACTTAGGTTATTTTCTCGCTCTCTGCTTAGCGCTAGACATTTCTGGGTAGGAAAAGAACTGGATGTCTCAGTGACCGAGTAAAGTATCATGTCAATGTGTCTGCGCCGTGATATTTCAATGGGAAAGCACAAATCGTCATCAGTGCGCACTATCGAAAGCAGACATTGTCTCAAAGTAAAACTCCAATCAAACAAACAATCTATACAAACTGGTGTTACCGTCTCAAGTATAGGGCTGATTCTAAATTTGGGGTAACTTTCCCTCACAATATTCAACAACGTCATTGTGATATGCGTAACATTTATCAGTGTCGTTGACGTTATATTTACCATCGCATGGCAATGCCACTATATATCCCAACCGAATTCAGTTGGCATTCATATCGCTTATGAATGCCGTCACTCATTGCTTATCGTTTAGTTTCTCATTGCTTGTCGTTTAGTTTCTCATATATTTACCGTTTAGTTTGTTACATTGGGAAAGAAAAAGGTAAATATAAGTATTGAATTCCTTTTAGTTGGCATTTATTGGTGATATGAATGCCAACTGGACAAACGCAAACTCAACATGAAGCGCTAGCTATAAATGCCAACTAAAAGCAGTTCAATGCTTAAATATGTTCATTCAAAAACGAGTTTATTGTTAAAAATAAGATTGGGGTGAGGTACGTATTGATCGTGTTGTTCAAACTTATATCACAATTTATTTATAAGTATATAGTTGACGTCTCTCAACAAATTACCTTGGAGGGCACAGGACGTTACCTCAATTTTAAAGTGTTCTATGAATCTATAATTTATGACGGAAAGTAGATGAGTATTGCAGTACATAACACACAATTAGTAGGTAAATTCAAAGTTAGAAAATGAATGTTTTATAACTTAAATTATGAAAAAGATACATTGTTTTCAAATCAGCAATGAAGTTTGTTATTTAAAAAGCAATATTGCACACTTCCTGTTTTAGTGTGTTAAATATAGAACAGATGTTTGAATACTTACGTTAGAAACATTAAGATACACGATGCAGTAGATTACAGTGGAGATTACGATGAGAGCCAGTCCAAATCCAAACTTTTTCTTCATTCTTATGCACTTTCTGCAATAAATGTATAGGTCGATATAGTATTACATGTGTATGCTAAGATTATCTTATCTGCTTTTAAGACCAGGCAAAGTTGACGGTTCTGTTTTTTAAATCGCCGTTTGTATATGTTCACGAGCAAAATTTGGTTGAAAATCTTGAATAATCACGTTTGTATTTTAATTAGCTCGCGTTTTATTCATTATCTTAAGAGCACTTATATTTTTCGCGTTTTTGGAGCCAAACGTCTTATTGGTAATAAATGATACAACAAATGTGCAAAAACTTCTATGGTTGTCCGTGTCTCAGATTTTGTGTGTTCCACTTTAATGATTTTCAATTCGAGTAAACGACAGGTGCTGTTGTTCTCTTTTACCTATGTAGCATACAGCTTCGAAGTTTTAGTTAAGGCTTTATAGATTTTGCCCATTCTGGAAGGTTTACTTTTTCGTCTCTTTTCGTTCAGTCCACCTTATTAAATATTCTTCCATATATTCCATAATCACTTTCAAATTCTGTTTCTAAGTAACGATATTTAAGTTTTGCAACCTTTATTTTCTAGTTGAATACTTTGGATGCAACGAAACTGAGGCAAACAATAAACAAAATAATATTTAGCATATTTAAATCAGGTTGAGTAGCAGGTTGTTGAAGTCAAATATAAGACTCACCCTTCCACGCATTTACAAGATAAAATATAAGTTGTTTTACCATTCTGTTACTGCTTCAAAACCATTGGTATTTCTGTCGAAAATACGTTTTAGGTGTCAGGTCGTTTGTACTTTTAAAAACAAATGGTTTGTTCTACATCTGCCCACTTTCTTATAATCATATAGATTTGTGTATACAAGACAGCAGTTAAAGATCAAAGGAGAGCAATTATAGTCTGTTTTATAGCACAGGTAACTTCTCACAGATAACTCTCTATACCCACAGATAATGTTAAGCTTTAAATGAAAAACATTTCTTAAGTTTTAATCTAGGATTAGTTTACTGACTACAGGTATAATGTATATTTAACAATTTTTTTATGAAAAGTAAAAAAAGATGATGCTTTCATTACATTACATAACATGTGTGTATTTAAGAATAAATGGATTGGTAACTTACAAGTTTATTTTACACTATATATTTTATCTTATCACAAAGCATAAGATCTAATAAAAGAAGTGAATTTGTATTGATGTTTGAAGTTAATGATAATAAAAAATTGTTAAATGTACATATGTCGGAATGTTCTTTGAAACACACACTTACTCTATAAATGTAGAAGACGAGAGGTTCCATCGGAATACCTAATAACATCTTTGTCCCAATTCCTAAATATGTCCTTATTCATCGTATATAAAGAAAGTATCAATTATCAGGATACATCGTCTTATATATATAATTTAAGTGAATAAATAGGAATTTTGTCACTCTCCGCTATCGTACCGTGTGGTCAATGATTTGCATTACAAAAACAATTGTGTGCACATTGAAATCTAGTACTTAAGTTTGCGCTATAATTATACCCGCACTTTTAATTAGGGTAAAATGTGAAGCACTCCGTACGTCCGTCCGTCCGTCCGTCATTAACTTTTGCTTTAAACGACATCTGAAACTACTGGGCAGATTGCAACCAAATTTTGCAGGAAGCATCCTTGGGGGAAGGGGATTTCAGATTGTACAAATGAAGCACCAGACCCCCCCCAGGGGACAGGTGGGCGGGGCCAAAAGGGATAATTTGACAGTATGCCTTCAAACGACATCTCCTCTGAGACTATTGGGCAGATATCAACCATATTTGGCAGGTAGTATTCTTAGAGAAAGAGGATTCAAGACAGTACAAATAAAGTCCCTGATTCCCAAGGGGACAGGTGGGCGGGGTCAAAAGGGGTACATTTGGCAGTATGTCTTTTAACAACTTTTCTGAAACTACTGGGCAAATTTCGACCTGATGGACGTTAAGGCCCTATGGGCCTCTTGTTTTGAATATGTCCTTTAAAGAGAATTTCTCAGATATCGTTTGTCTCTTGGTTGCAGTCATCTTT
>JAUMGZ010206081.1:0-12231 GCA_032359645.1 Pododesmus macrochisma | reverse complement strand
CTTCATACTTACCTGTATTCTAAATTTATGTGCTTGACTGATATACATTTCGGCACCCCCATTATTAATTGTTAGTATGTCAAGCAGTCATTCTATCAATAGTCAGTCAGTCGTCCGTCCGTCTGTCTGTATATAGATAACGCACCTCTGCAGATTACAATGTTTTAAAATTATTTGTTGTGTTAAATATTTATACTGGGAGTTACTTCTCCTTTAATAGTAATGAGAAGATAAGAATTAAAAATACATTTTATATAGAATATTTTTTTTTCAAATTATCTACATTTAATAATTAAATGATAAATGAAAATGTTTTTTCCAGGAGATAAAAATTCAATACATTAATAGGCAAATCAGGGATGGGGAAACACATCTATTGTCAATACTTTGGGGGAAAACGGTATGCGTGGAATCAACAGAACGAGAAAAATTGACAATAAAAACAATAACTTCATCAAACAGTTAAGCAACAGAATGTAAGTAATTACGTATACCCCATCTAACCTTGAAATTTTAAACTATTTTTGCGAACATTATTTATAATAATCTCTGAGGTCGACAAATAATACTTTTTGTTGAAGCCATTGTTATATTATTGGTCGGGTGTACTTTTGTCATTTACTAACATCTAGATTTTTTATCGCCCTTTGGTTCCTCAGCTATGATTTACCTTGGTCTTGTCTACTCCTTTCGATCTATTTTTACCCTAGGATGGCGATCTTTTTAAAATGTGGAGCTAAGCTTTTTGTCATGAACAAGTTCTTCTCCATTTGGTTGGTTTGACGTCATTTTCAAATGCTCGCGTCAGTTTGCATGTCATTCTGGTGTTGACTCGTTGATGAGACTATTGCTTCTGTGTCAATGTTCTTGGTTTTGTCATTTCTTATTGTTGAAGTTTAAAATACCAAACATTTACTACAATAATAGGAATAGTTCTCTGCCATTCAATTGCAAGCACCTGTTTTCGTTTTTTAATAGTATTTCGTGATGTTACCTTTTTAAGTTAATAATTGTATTTTGGGTTCTTTTTTGCTGTGTGCTTCCCACGTTTTCCTTGTGTTTGCCCATGTTATTGACTGACGGCTTTTGAATATCTTCCTGGTTTTTTTCGTATTTACTACTTTATTTAATAACATATCTTATACCACATATATATGCAATCACGAATATGTTTCAGGCTACCTTAATATATAGGTATAATGTATATGATTTCAAGAAAGTAAAATGGAAAATTGAGTCTTTATAACTTCAATTCAAAGGATAAAATCGTTTTGTCTCGCATACAATTCACCGGAATGACATCGCGTCCGGTGACACATGAGGAGCAGGAAACGCTAACCATATCGCGAGCACCTGGTTTCGCTTCTAGTTGTTTACAAGAAGCTCTTGATGTTTCTATTTTTAGTTAATAAATGTATATTTGGTTAATTTGTCTGTGTGCGTCCAACGTTTTCCTTATGTTTGCCAATGTCCATGAACTTCCGGCTTTAGAATATCGTCCTGGATTTTCTGTGTGCGTCCAACGTTTGCCTTATGTTTGCCAATGTCCATGGACTTACGGCTTTAGAATATCGTCCTGGTTTTTCGAATTTACTATTTTACATTAGTTAGCTACTTATTTTATACAAAAGTTACATCACATTAAAGAACTGTTGTGTAAATTTATCAATCCATTGTACGGAAACTACAATTATAGAAAGTAAGATATAATAGGTCAAAATTTGCAAAAGCTGCAGTTTAGAGACCGGCGCAATGTATTATTATTATAGATATAAGAACATTTGCAACATAAGCTGTCAATTTTAAATCTCAACTAATGTCTCGGTGTCTCAGACAATCGTGATAACAATATAGAAATAATATCATATCATCTCTTAGATTCTGAAGCATATGGAACAAACCGTGCGTGTAAGGTTGTTTTTATATTCTAGAAAAATTATTGAATCAAAATTTACTGAATCATTCTACATAACAGGTATGTCAAACATGAAGTGTACAGTGACGTTTCCCACTAGCGTATTCATATAGTTCGTAACTACTGGCTTATTTAGCACAATGCTGGCGTGTTGCAATTGTCTGAAATGACATTACAAAAAAAAAACAGCAACACGACATTATGACAATGTAACAAATACAATGCGACATTGCAAGAACAAAAAAACTGATTTCGATGTTTGCTTCTGCAAATATATTATAATTTTCATATTTGTTAAGGAAAATAATATAACAGTATTAGATAAGTTATGTAAATTTTGACTATCAGCCAAAAAGGAGTTTGTGCTTGTCTTGGTTGAAAACTAAGTGGTATTCCCACGCAATGTTATCCTTCTTAATTTATTGTAAATATAGTGCATTCTTCTCTTCACTTTGCTTACCAGTTTATGAAAATAAAGTTGTTGTGTTTTCGAATTAGCTTTCATATGTGCGACACCACAACACACACGTTAAGGGCAAGGAGATATTTTGTGTTTTAATGTCGTTTTGCCATATTATCCCCTGCGTTTTGTCACCACAGTGCTCTAATTTACTGTAAAACAACACCTTACGTAGCAACTTAACATGGAATGTATTAATATAATGTAATCAATTTCCGCATGATCAAGGTAGAATTGTACATACACTCTAGTCTCGTGTGCTTCCTTGTGCTAGACACAGTATCGTGGTAGGGAGGTTTGAGTGTCTCAATGACCCGGAGAGCTGTGCAGGCGGGAATTTGTGTTTCTGGTAGGGTCACCCAAATCAGAAAGGTTGAAGGGTAGAGGCAAAGACACAGATCTGCACGTCCTTCGGAGGGGACGCTAAGCTGGCAGTCCCGTGTACAGGGATTTTTTTGCCCCCTGACAAGACAAGGATCCCATGTAAAGTTCGATAAAAGAGTAGGCGGAAACGCCGTTGCATGGGCTAATCTTTCTTTCTGAACTATCTCTGTTACTTTTATTTTCCGTTCCAGTCGCCGCTTCTCTTCCTGTTCTATCGTTTGGTTATTTTTCTTTGGTTTTTTGTCATGATATCGGTAAATTACTCTGCAAGTGACGTTAATCCCTAATTAAACTAGTCTCATGCGGGAAGTAGGAAGGTTGAAGCCTCATTAATCGGTTTAATCACACAACCAGAATTCATGATGGCTGACTGTTCTAAGTCGGTCTGCATGGATTACTTGTTTTGTGTATTATTGTGATGTCAATTTAATTCCTTTCCTTCTGGTGCTTTATTGTTTGATGCACCTATTGTTTATTTGTCAATGTATCACTCTTACTGTTTTGGTTATATACTCGTTTTTTAAGTTATTCTTATTTAAGTTTTGATTTTTATTATATTCTAGATTTCAGGACAAAATGAAAATTTGCATAACAGAATGATTGGAATCATCGGAACAAAAAGCGTTGTCAAACCAAAACCCATAACCGAAACAAAAAATTATTCAGCACCAGAATAAAAAAGAAAGAAATTGACGCCAAAACAATCGACAAGACTAGTTATCCCTGCGGGTCGACTTAAGACGGTCACCAAGCACGAAACTAAGCCGTGTGCATGTGGTTGAACTGATTAATTAGGCATCAGCCTTACCACACGACACGCAAGTGTTAGATAAATGATGCACCTTGTGTTTCCCCTTATTACTTGTACGTTATTCAAAACTAAACTTGCAGCATACACAATATCAACGCGTTTGTTATTTTAAGCTATAATTGATTTCAAGATATATCCTTGTAGGACTATAAGTAATAGTTTACAGTAACTAACACTTTGGTAAAAATAGATGATAAATCTTTCTTTGAATTCACAATGAACATATGGTGTAAGATATTAAGAATGTAAAGGATGTATCTCGTGTTTACCCTAATTACTTGTACGTTAACCTTCAATTAACATTGCAGAGTAGACATTTTCATCAGGTGTGTTATTATAAGCTATAATTGATTTCAAGATATATACGTTTGTTTCCATAAGTAATCGACATTATCATCAGGTGTGTTGTTATAAGCTTCAATTGATTTCAAGATACATCCGTTTGTTTCCATAAGAAATCGGGTAGTCAATAACACGTATTAATTTGAATACATAACAAATATTTCTTTTAATTTCACAATGAACATACAGTTTAAGATTCAAGATATTTATTTGTACACTGAATTAATATAAAGATTCAATATATTTGTGTGTTCATTGAATGAATATAACGATTCAAGATATTTATTTGTACACTGAATAAATATATTAAAAGACACATTTATTATCACAGATAACAACGATTAAATAGAAAAATACAGAAAAGTTAATATTGTCGCCATAACAGAATTTCATAATAACGTGACTGTCCATCAAGCGTGCGCACAGGTCTTTGTCCAGAACATCATGGACAGCTGTTCTTCGTTACCGAGTGTTGTGGAACAGATTCCGGACAAGTTCTACCTGTGCCGTGAAATGAGGTGCTGCAGATTGGACGGCCCTAAGAACTCCTCAGATGATTTGCATCTCATTTATGACACACGCTTATTTTCCCCGTATTAAAGACAATCTTATGGCAGCGTCACCATTTAGAAATATCGATTTCCTGTTCCATTTTACTCAGAATGCTTAACTGTCCAGAACAACCCGGAAAATGCCCAGAACAAGCAACCCGTGCGTACCCCAAGTCAGCAATTGCACAACAGCCATTGGAATGTTGTTGTTGTTTTTTTTTGTTTTTGTTTTTTTTTAAAAATATTTGTCAGTTTTCATCCTTTTGCTTCAATCGTCTTTTTTTAAATTAAGTAAATGATTTCACTCTTCTTTTCTTTTTGCTGAAAATACAAACAGAAGAATAAAACATGTTGCTAATAAAACAAAATGCATTCGTAATTGTTCTTGTCATAATCATTTAGTTTGCCGTGAGAATGGCTGATAAGGAACACAGTTTCTCGTGGGACACAAATCAATTACGCAAATAGCTTTTGCAAGATGGACTATTGATAGTTTCTATTTCCAATGTCAACAAAGAGTAATGAACCAAGAATCAAATGATATAGCCATGCGTATTTGAGAGATAAGAAAACATCTTTAAAATTGTTGAATCTAACAATACTACTATCACCGTATTGCAACTTATATCAAATCACACTGAATTCTCCTAAAACAATAAATACAACTTTTGACTTTACGATACTAACAATACCTTAAACAAATGTTACACAGAAAACATACAAACATGGAAACTCATCCATACAGCTCAGCCAGATGTAAACATAAACAATATCCAAGGTCAGCTACCAAGAGTAAAGCAAGAGCGGCAAATCAGATTAAGATAGTATGCCGACATGGGTATAATTGGGTAGATTATGCGACTACAATTTGATAGAATCTCCTGCACAAACACTTATATATTTTAATGCCCAAACTAAAACAGTCTCATTTGGCTGGTTAGTTCTTGTGGTGACTTTTTGATGAAGCTATTGTTTGTTTGTCAATAGCGTTTGTTCTGTTGATCCTATTTCTTCTTGTCTTATTTTCATGTTTCCTTTTGTAAATATGTATATACATTTTACTCGTTTAGATTTTAATGTAGGCGGTTGGTTGTTGAGATGATTAACAGTGCCTTGAAGTGTATTTATTAAACTTTTAAATGTATGTCTATACTGCAGACTACTAGTCTCGTGCAGGAATTGGGAAGGTTGAGGCCTCATTAACTGGTTTAACCACACCGCCTGGGTTCGTGCTGGGTGACCGTCCTTGGTCAGTCAGCATGGATTACTAGTCTTGAGGATTGTTGTGGTGTCAATTCTATTCCTTACATTCCGGTGCTTCATTGTTTGATGCAGCTATTGTTTGTTTGTCAGTGTCTCTCGTTCTGTTGATTTTACTCATTCTGGTGTTTTTTTAATTCATAATTCGGTAATCACTAGTCGCTCAATAACAAGAATGGGCAGAATGTTAACGTAGACAAATAGTAGGTGAAACGTCATGCTGACGAGTCAAACTATCCAAATACTTGCAAAGCTTTCAAATGGTTCAATCCACAAATATGATACAGTGTGTTATTAAAAGATCGATATTCAAATTTTGCTACACAGTAATATACGAGATGGACTATTTGTGTGCATGCAATGCATGCCTGTATGATGAATGCCCTCTCCCTATTTGAGGACTATTGTTGATAAAAAAAAGCTGATATCCAAATCGCCCTGTTACATTCTATAGATATATTTTCATTTTTTTTTGTGAATTCGGGTGTCAAGGGAACGAGAAAATTTCAACCTTGCACAAATCATTCATTGTAAAATTCGATCAAATCAGTCCACAAAAGTCAAACATTACAGTACCCTTAGAAGAAGCAAGACCAACTATGTACCGTGTTACATAAGGCTACGGTGAAGCAATTCAAGGACACAGACTAAATAAGAACATTTATTTCAAGATGCACCAAATTTATTACACATAAATGACTTGCAACGTAATTACTGAATTATACAATTTATCGTCTGACAGTCAAAATCTTAACACTCATTAAAAACATAAATTAGTTTCATATATCTTATACAGTGTAAAATGTATAATTCACTACAATATATAGGAAGAAAAGTGTACAGTTGGTTACCAACAAAACAATCACCATTTCCTCATTTTAATTTAAGAGTACAAAAAAACTTTCAAAAGCACATACAAGATATATTAATTTAATAATATGAAATACCTTGGAAAATTAAACTTTCAGAATATCTTTAAACAAGAGGCCAATGGGGCCTTAACGTTTATCTGGATTGGCATTTGAATACTATAATATATATATAGAGTGCTGATTTGACCCCGAAATGCGTAACCTAAGTTTGACCCAAGGTTCACACCTTGAACAAACTTAGTTCTCCATGCCCGAAAGTTACTACATACAGAAACGTTAAGCTCTAGGCCTTCTTATTTACTAGGAGAAGATTTTTGCAATTGTGTCAAATTCTCCCCCTTTTGGACCCCAAAGTGGGGCCCCCTGGGGCCCAGCGCCTTCATTTGAACAAATCTGAATCCCCTTTCCATAGGGATACTTCTACAAGTTCGAATGAAATTGGTCTAGTTATTTTGGACAAGAAGTCGAAAATATGAACATTTAACACATTTGCTATAGTGTTGAACTTTGACCCACAAACGCGTAATCTATTGTTGACCCCAAGGTCATGTCTTGAACAAACTTAATTCTCCATGCCCTAAAGTTACTACATACCAAAAACATTAAGCTCTAGGCTTTATAGTTTATTAGAAAAAGATCTTTGAAGTTTTGTCAAATTGTCCCCCCTTTTGGCCCCCTAGTGGTGCCCCCTTGGGACCCAGCCCCTTTATTTGAACAAATCGGAATCCCCTTCATCTAGGGATACTTCCTACCAAGTTAGGATGAAAATGGTCCATGGGTTTAGGAGAAGAAGTTGAAAATGTTAAAAATTAACGACGGACGGACTTTGTATGAGAAATGTCCACCTTGGACCTTGGTCCAGATGGACTAAAAATTAATTCAAACATTCAAGTAATTAGTTTGAATAATTATTTACTGGAACCATTATAATGAAAAACAAAGACAGCAACTGATGTTGCAAAAGAGACTTTGCACGGTCACCAAAAACAAGCGATTTAAGGGGCTAATGGCCAAAATTTACCTGTATGAAGGGCAACTGACGAGTGTTGACTATATAATCTTACACACAGTCGCTACGGATTTAAATACAAACGAATTACTTTTTCTTTAAAAAATCTTTGTAAAGCATGAATTTTATTCTTTCAAAATATATTATTTTCATGAAATTCTGTGAATAACCCTGTTTTTTACAATATAATATGATTAAAGCAATTAAGCTTGCCCTCCAACATGGCGGACCAGTGACGTCACGTGCAAACCCTCTATTACCCGATATCTTCTTGATTTATCGAGTGTGTGCTGAATTGATACGTTATTTAAGACATTTATAATGTTCTTAAAAACTCAGGGATATTCTAGAATAGAAAGTTTTATAATTGCAATTTCTAAAATTTGTTTAAATATGTTACAATAAACAATGATTACAATACAATATATAAATTTGTCAAATTGTCAAAGCACCTATTTTATGCATGGCAGCATTTTTCTAGTATATGGCAATACTTATTTATCCAACACAATTCATAAGCTTAGACTAAATTCAGTGTATTTTTATTTTCAACTTATACAACACTATACATACTCCTAAATACATTTATAATTCAAAGTCAAAATGTTAATGACAAATTAACTTTGAAGCTATACATGTATTATTACATCAACAATATTTCAAATGAAATATTTATAACATATATACTTTATATCACAATTTTAAAATTTACTTCTGCTATAAGTTATATAAAAATTACAAGAGTTTAACAGTCTATAGTGTACATTGTATAAACACTGTCTCTTAATTCTAATGATAAGATCACATAAATACATTCAGCATCTTTACTTTACTCATTTGACTTAATCAAATATACATATTGCAATATACAATGTCTGAACAATGATCTTCCAACACTTAATATATAGGCAAGATTCAACATACATCATGTCTAAAGGTGCAACTATCTTCGCAAAAGTTTATAGTAATAGAAAAACACTGAAATAGATGTCCTAAAATGTTATTTCATATAATAGTGAAAATAATAATAAGCTCTTAAATCTAAAAACAAATACATGTTCACTATTCCTGTGCCAAATGAAATGTAAAAGACAATGAAATTTCATCCCCTAGGGTTATCGCTGCATTTCATTTACAGGGTAATCGTAGCGCATTAGCATTTTGCTTCCGAACAGGTATACTGAACCTTTCCTGAGGAGCCATTGCTGTGCCTGAGGCACGCCGTCATTCATTTCCGACTCATAACGTTCTGTCAGTTATTTTTGACACAAGAAGATACAGTTTCATACTAACCTGTATTCTAAATTATTGTGAATATTTATTTCTTTATTGTAAATAAGTCAGTCAGTCAGTCAGTCAGTCCGTCCGTCTCGTCTTTTGCTAATATTTAATTTTATATAATAACGCCACCTTTGCTGGTGATAACTGGGTTGTACGAAACACGTGTCCAGATGAATGCCTGTTTTGACTACGCGCACATTATTAAATGTTGGCATGACAAGTTTGTATTATTGTTGGGGTATTGATTTTGTACACTATAACCATCGTGAATTTTTTGTCAACGTTTCCCCTTTGGCTCTGTAGCTTTGATTTATCGTAGCCTTGTCTTTTCAAAATTAATTTTCTCTATAGCGTCCAGTAATGACGACTGCTTCGAAGCAATATCAGGGGTTCGGGATGGGGGTGTCTTACACTGTGACACAGAGTATTGGCACTTTCCTCTTATAAATATCATATTTATCGAAGCATGTTTCAGATTGCTTATTTTTATTATTACATCTGGATGGACCTTCCCTAATCTGGTATAATTCACATTCTTTTTAGTGATGTGAAATAACTAAGGAATTGCTTTGCCGTTAATAACATAAAGAATGTGACAATGATTCCATACGATATTAAAGCAATCATCATCAAGATGTACAGGAAGGATTATAGTTACAGATTGATCCATAAACTGTTGAATAAAGAACACCTAATTAACATCAGCTTTGAATATTTAAAGAGAAAAGTGTTTTCTAGGCTTGGTCTGCGTAGAAGAGGAGTAAGAAACAGTATGAATAAAATCAACAGAACGAGAGACATTGACAAACAAACAATAACTGCGTCAAACAATGAAGCACCGGAATGTAATCAACCAAATCGACATTTAACAATCATCAAGACCAGTTACTCATAGGGACCGACTTAGGACTGTCACCCAGCACGAAACCAGGCGGTGGTTAAGCACATTTGTAGTTTAACGTATTCGGTGTAACATTACAGCCATTAGAAGACATTGATGTGAATGATTTGGTGCAAAAATCGAAGGTCGAGATTGAAAATGGATGCTATGGATATGAAAGTCTAAGACAATTGTTTGTTTACTGTGGACTGAGTGTCACTTCCAGAGTAGTTCACCGATATCGTGACAAAAGATAAAAGCAGAAAAATCAAACGACAGGACAGGAATAGGAGCGGCGACCGGAACGGGATGAAAGTTTAAGACGAACATTGAAAATCAACTACAAAATGCAAGTAACAAGCATCTTTGTAGAATAGATGTGAAGCACTTGAATTTGGAGAGTGTCTCCAGAAGAAAAAGAAGAAGGAAATACATTAACCAAGGTCCAATATAACAAATTGAGACCATACGGCATTTTTGTGTATGGTTGTACAGATGGATATTCTCGAAAAATAATTTGGGCCAATCTTGGCATAATTAATAAAAGACCGGAGGTGATCGCCATGCATTTTATTAATGTACCGAAAACACATGAAATTGCGCCAAAAGAAAGTCAGAGGAGATTGGGGAACAGAGAAGGGTATAGTTGCTCGAATCAAATGTTATCTGCGCTCGGGTGTTATGCTTTCATGTATGGCAAATCTACTGGGAATCGGCGAATAGAGCTATGTTGGGGATTGTCAAAGCAGCTGCATTGAGATATATAAGATACATGGTTAGCCATTCTTCGATAGTTCAGACTGATATCGTTTAAAAACCTGTGTCCCGGATGCCTTGACGCGTATTTACGATTTTCCAGAAGATATAACCTCTAGTCTAAATGCGGATGATCCATATTTTCCTGACAAATCTACTGTAATTCGTTTTTTTTGCAAGATAATGGCAGAGTGGAACAAACCATTGATCAAGTAAACAATGTTAAGCACCACCTATTCTGAATTAAGACTATGATAGAGATGCCCTACAGAGGGCATTATCAATGTTGTTCTAAGCACAAGAGTGAAAAAGTCTTTGTTTAAAAAGTGTAAAATGTTAAATATAGGCCAAGTGTTAAACCTGAGGTGAATAGCAAAAGTGCAAATGTGCTAAATAGTGACAATGCTAATAGCAAATGTGCTATTTCTGAGTCTATTTTCTAGTACAGGTAATGATAGAAATATTATTTCCAAGCTTGATGTTGACAGTACTTTTACAAATTTTTGTTGATAGTAAAATTGATATTGTAACTGAAATTGACTGAAATCATATTTTAACTGATAACGATAAGAATTCAAACAAGAGGCCCATATGACTTTAACGTCCATCTGGTTAAAATCTGCCCATTAGTTTAAGAGGTGTTGTTTAAAGACATACTGTCAAATGTACTGAACCCCCTTCCCAAAAATGTGAGAAGTGGACATATTTGCTATAATGTTGAACTTTCACCCTAACCTGTGTTACCATTTTTTTACACAAGGGTCACGCCTTGAACAACTTGGTTCTCCGTGCCCCAAAGTTGCTACATACAAAAACATTAAGCTCTAGGCCTTCCAGTTTATAAGAAGACGGTTTTTGAAGTTGTAACACATTTTCACCCTTTTGGCCACCTAAAGGTGTCCCCTGGGGGCCAAGCCCCTTTATTTGAACAAATCGGAATCCCCTTCCCCTAGATATATTTTCTACCAAGTTTGGAAGAAATAGGTCCAGATGGACTTAAAAACTATTTCTCCCGTTTTGCTTGTAGTTGTCTCCGACTATGTTAATTCGTGTGGGCAATGTTATGGTCTTAAAGTGAAAAATTTATGTGCAAAATAAAATCATTGCTTGTCCTACACCAGCATCGTCATTTGCTGTTTGGCAAGTTAACTTATATGATGTACTGCCATGCACCGCTAAACGTTTCACATATGAATTTACATCACTCGACATGGTATCCACTGAAAGATAAACAAATCGTTGGTATTCAAGGAGGAAGCATCCAAAGAGTGCATTACAATCAGCGTGCACAATGTCCTATACTGCTATTACAGATGCCGTACGGTGTGTCCACAGCACCAAGGACATTTCAGAGCAATTATTGAATATTTATTACATGGGGCCTTAACGTCCATCTGGTTGAAATCTGCCCAATAGTCTCAGAGGAGATATTGTTTAAATGCAAACTCACAAATTAACGCCTTTTGGCCTGCCCACCTGTCCCCTTGGGGTCAGATACTTCATTTGTACAATTTTGAATCCCCTTCCCCTAGCAATGCTTCCTGTCAATTTGGTTGATATCTGCCCAATAGTCTTAGAGGAGATGATGTTTAAAGGCAAACTGTAAAATTTACACTTTTGGCCCACCCACCTATCCCCTGGGGGGTCAGGGACTTCATTTGTACAATCTTGAATCCCCTTCCCCTAAGAATGCTTCCTGCCAAATTTGGT